>BMAV01002570.1:84995-109862 GCA_019973955.1 Trichonephila inaurata madagascariensis | reverse complement strand
ATTATAATAATATTTTGCCTGTATATAGCTCAGATCTCTGTACAGAGACTGAACTAGAATTTTTGAAACGCATAACTTGGAAGTCGGTTTATCCATGTTTTACGAAAACAGAAGGGAGAAATTTTAAGAAAATACGCCGATAATTATTTCAAATGGTTGTAACTGTAAAAATAATGTGAATATTTCAAAAATCATAGTTGAGCCTCTGAACAGAGGTCTGAGCTATATACAGGCAAAATATTATTATAATAGAAGCATTTTTCACAAAAGGAGAATATTTTGAAAATGGGTCATTCTATGTTCATTTTTTGTCAAAATATTGTACTTAAATAATTTTTTATTGTAATACTATTCTTAACCCAATTTTATATACATTGTCTAATCTAAGTTATGCTAAATATCATAAATAGTATCCATTTGCACGCTTTTGCAAAATCGCGGTTCCGAACGTAGTCGGATACCTTAATCATCTGCAATAGGGATAAAATGTATTTTTCGACAGATTTTAGATATTTATAATCAATTAATTCATAAAATAACCTTGGAGTTGTTTATTTTCCATTCTTTAACGCTCTATCATCAGCTATTTCATAGAATAACTAGTGAAAAGTATAATATTTTTCATCTATTATATACTTTAACTGATTTGTCTAATTATTTCATAAAATACCTAGTTATTCTATAAAATAACTGAGTTATACACTTTGACGATAACACACACACACATATATATATATATATATATCGTTTTATCATTGGCATGTTGATTTTTTAAGTGTGTTATTTATCAATGAAATTTGATTTGTATCACTGTTTTAATATTAGAGTTTAAAATTACAGGAGTTAAACACAATTAGAGAAATAATAGAATATTTTAAATTCTTATTACCGTGTATATTCCAGCGTGTAATGCGCTCTTTTAACTCCAAAAACAAGTAATATAAAAAAAATTCTAAATCAATTCCTACTTAGATCAAGAAAGAAAAATTTTATTTTAGCTACTTTTTATTAAATAGTTACAATTAATATAAATATGTATATACGTATGACAGAAACACCGCATTAAGTAGTAATTAATTTTTATTCATTATCATTAAAGTATCGTATTGTCATCCAAAACAATGGTGTATATAAAATTTCAGTTCAACTGAATGCTTTAAAATGTGAGAAAAATATCTTTGAAATTTTTGACGCAAGTCGCTAAAAATGAAACCAACGTGGTTGTATCTGTAATTCTTTAAATAATTAATTTCAGTCAATTAATTTTAATTAATTATAATTAAATTATCGTATTTTTACCCAGAACAATAGTGTATAGAAAATTTCAGCTCAAATGAGCGCTTTAAAATGTGAGAAAAAAACTTTTTCAAGTTTTGGCACGTCGCCAAAAATGATACAAACGTGGCTGTATTTGTAATTCTTTGAATAATTAGTTTTAATCAATTAATTTTTATGAATTACTTAAATTATTGTATTGTCTTCCAAAATAATCATGTATATAAAATTTCAGCTCAATTGAGCACATGAAAATGCATTTTATTAACGATTGAAAATTCCACCAAGAAAAATAAATAAATAGATAGAGAGTGTGAGCTAATAGTAGAAATTGAATAAGATCAAAAAGTAAGGGTGCACTTTATACACCGAATACAAAAAAATAGCTTGAAAAATAACGATAAAATGTGAGCGTTAAAATAAAATTTCCACATATATCTAAATTCTATTCATGAAAAGAAATGACATACCTTATAAACTTTCAAATATGAAATACCTTACAAATTCTTTCTCCTCTTTCTACATTTGTGCTTTAGGGCTGTAGTCTTAGAAGTATGTCGTTCTTCAAAAGCCTGGGAAAAGACTTATTATTAATTATTGAGGAGCATTGCCAATGTACATTTCAAGTTTCTTCTTGAGAAAGGGCGTACATTATACGGCGAATATACCTAAAAATTAAAAAATACATTTTAAAAGTATAGACGCATGTTATATGTTATAACAAACGATACTTAATTTCGCTTTACTTGTTAGTTTAGAAGAAATGATTGATAAAACTATTTATATTCACTTAGTTTTATCAGAATTTCTTTGAAAAAAATAAGAGATGTTTAAAGTTTTGGAAATTCTTAATGAAAATCAAATCTAATTTTAGGTCTTGTTCCACGTTTAGTAAAAGAAGTAGGCAAAAATGTACGAGTTGAAATAATTAATTTTTCTTCTCACATAATGAAATTTCAACACCAGTCCCTTAATAAAAATTAAATAAAATATTTCTTAAAAGCATTATTCCTATGTATGATTTAATTAATTAAGTCTGCACTACACTCCGAAAATACATTAATGCCATTGGTGTACTTTCCACTTGTTCTGAAATACTGAATTATTAACCTTTAAAACTAAAACCTAAAAATATCTAATTATACAAGATTTGAACTTTTACGGCATTATTCTTTTGTGTTTAGCACAGGGTCTTCAAACTTTGTCGACCCGTGAAACAGTTGGAACTAATGGAGTTTTCAGAAAGCCCCCCCCCCTACACGCACATACTTAGAAGAATATGTCTGAAAATAATATTTTAAGTAGAACAACACGTTATAGGTACTTTATACTATGAATATTAAACAAAACTATAGTACATGATATTTAAAAATACATAATATTTTATAAAGTTTGAAAATTAATTTTAAAAAAGCTTTTTTTCTTAAAATTGTTGTTATATTCTTGTTGGAGCTGCTAATTATCTAATTTGTTTTGACATTACTGCATATTCAAATAATTATTATCTACTAAATAATCATTCCTCAAAATTTTACTTTGGTGCCAGAGAAACTTTTATCAACATATTTAAAGGAACGTTTTTTACCATGAGTTAAAAATATCCAGTTTTCTAAGAAAAACTAAAATACTTATATTCTTTGGATTAAAATCTTTTCATCTCTAAAACACTTTCGTGACTTTTACGAAATTTCAGATTTTATTTTATCCGTAACATTCTTTATGTTTGTTTTTACAAGCAAAATGCCATTAAGAATTCAATCTTTCACAAAAATTTAAACTTTAATAAAATGTTGGTGCTTTGGTTAACCCAAAGAGTGATCACTTGCGGTGTCAAAGTCTTAGGGTACTCTAGGGATTAACGGAAACCCAGGTTGAAAACCTTTTATCTAAAGCTAAAATGGGCATTAAGTCGATCGCGATCCACCGGTAGACCACCAAGACATTTTAGCTTGACCGCTTTTACTTAGACCTAAGATGCGCATACTAAATGAAACATATTTATGGAACACTGACGCCAGCGGGACTGGAGATTCCCGGGACTAGGCATCGAACGAGGTAAGTATATAGGTCGGTTTCAGATCGGTTCAGGTATGTCCCCTGTTCGCTGCATTGAATACATCCACGATCTACGGTATAGCAGTCGTTCACAGTTGCTCAAGCATTCAACTTAACAATGTTGTGTTACTGAAAAATGGCCTATTACTCTATTATTAAAAATAGTAATAGGCCATATTTTAAAAGGATACAATGACAAAAACAAGTGTTAAGGAAAGAAATCATACAATTTTAATTGAGAATGACCTCTCCTACGCCACTAAGTGGACGAAACACCCTAAAAGTATTTAAAGTAGCTCGTACACTGGAGAAGTCCGCTCATTCCTGATCTGCTTTAAAAAAATCTACTGTACTTCAGAAAAATTGTTATCAGTACTATTCGAAAACCATATAAATAAATTTTAAGAAGATCCGCTGTCAACATCAACTACAGGAAAAATATATATAATTCGTCCAACTATAAATCTTTTTATAAAGCGGAACTCTTTTTACAGTATATTGTTCAAAAATAATCTAACTCGGGTTAATTAACTTTAAAACAATTAACATTTTGAATTGTTAAAATAAACTTTTATTATAATTAATTTTTGACAACAAATATCAACAGGAAGCTTAACACACAGGTTCTTTAATACTGGAATACTAAGAAAGATTGATCCTATTGACATACTTCATTTCATCAACAGGATTAACTCGATATATTAAGTAGCCTACGGCTTAATCTTGATACCAATAATTCGAACTATTTATTCCAGAACGCAGCTCAAATCTATCTTAGAAGATTCCTTCAATGATTCCGACATAGACCTAACATTCGAAATGTAATCCATTACGACTGTAGCAAATGGGATCTCTCACGAATGTGGAAATCAATGATGCAATCTAATTAAGTTTAATCTACGCTCAAAGGGTCCGAATACCTTTGAACTCATTGAGCTGTTGTGAATTATAGATATTTTTCCCCTTGTAAACGCAAATAACATTCGTATTGATATCTTTTCCGTTAAATGTGAAAAAGAGAACTCCCATTTCTTATGATGTAAATCAATATGTTTATAAAGAGGTGTGTATTTGTTTATAAAGAGGTGCATGTATAAATAAAATGCAGAATATATCTTCAGAATTTCATGTTCTTCTAACCGTGTGTCTAGGAAACTTGAAGAATCGAAATTTTTTTTTTAAGTACTTGATCTTATTGATGAAAAAATTCAGTTTATTAACTTTTTATAATGGCAATTAATCAGATTTAATACTTCTTTCTCTTATACAATAGAAACAAAGTCAGTTTCTGCTATATCTGTTGTAAAAAGTATTACATTACAGAATAAGCAATAATAGTATTCACTCGAACAGTGAATTAAAGTATTTTTCTCTTTATTTCAGTTCAGTGATAAAAGCAAATAAAGGAGAAGGTTGCCATCTTGAAACAATATTTAACCCTATAATCTTGATCCTAAGTCTGAGAGTTTACTATTATATTACTGTGGCTAGTGTACTTTAATTTTTATTGTCCTACAAATTTCTTAGCATTAATTAAGGTTTACTACAATTTGGTATATAAAGTGTGGGGGGGGGTTAACATTCCCATGCTATAGATATCATAATACCCAAAATTCTCCCTTAATTACATATTTTTATAAATTAAGGTAACCTCTGCATTTTTATTTAATACTTTTCATTAATATTTATAAATTATATTTTGTTGAATAGTGGCCACCAAATGGGTTACTGCTTTAGTCGCTGTATACCTGACTACTTTTCAAAATTTAAATCCAAATCATGCTTAGTATGTATACTTACACCTCTTGGGGGTTAAAGCTGTTCTCTGTAAAACTTATCACGGAATATTTTTTTTTATTTTTAAGTTCATTAGTGGTAAAAGCAGGCACAAGCAGAGACACAAATATATTGTTTATTTTTGGCTGAAAGTATTATGCATTAAATCCCTGCATTCTGACACACATGTGCACCAAGCAAATTCAGAGATTTTTCAAAATGAAGAAAAATTAAACTTAACTTAGAAGTAGGAATTTGTTAAGAACTTTCTTTTTAGAAAAAAGCATGACAAATATTCTCTTGTGACTCCAATAAGGGAGATTGATTTCCATTCTGAAAATATCTTATTCATGAAATGCACAATTAAATTCGTAATTGATTTTATGCGCGATTCTCATGCATTACGACGACTTTTTTTTAAGTAAAAGTATTTGTTTTTCTACTTGATGGATAGATGGTGATGCCTAAAGAATTTTGATAGCTGTTTCGATTAATAATAATGATTTTCGTCTAAAAAAAAAAAAGAAATGTTTGCATGCGTTTTATGAAAAATTACCCACTGAAACAGATGCTCAGAACTAGAAGAGAGAAAGATAGAAAAAAAATGCTGATGTCTTTATTTTAAAAAAGAAGTAATACATTCGAAAAAAATGTATACTTTAGACAAGGTTTTTTCTTTAATATCAGAATCTAATAAACAGTCATTTGCTATTGTGTTTACAGGATCTAGAAAAAGCATTAAATGATGGTCGAAGCAAGCGTGCTTTGTTATTTTGGGGGGGAAAGAATAAAAAGCAAACAGAGAGAGTATACAGCCAGATTACAAATGAATTTTTGTCGTATTTGAATAACAAAACAAAGCAGAGAACGAATTCTTTGCGCTGATAAAACTAAAAAAAAAAAAAAATGAAAAGATTGTGACAAACGACTTTTGGCGAAAATGGTAACCTGAGAAAAAAAATATTAAACATAAGAAATGAAATTTTCATTTATTTTTCCCCACAGAAAATGCGTGTTCCTAAATGACTGTTCGAAAATGGCGAAAACAACCACCTTTCACTTTTGAATTTGATTAGGGATTTAGTGCGCGCTTTGACAACGCAGATGGAAAATAATAATGAAGATTTCCTGCGAAATGTTGAATGGAAAAGCGCAGACAATTTTTTTTTTTATTTCATTTTCTGTGAGAATTTATTATTCAGTATCTTTTTTTTAAAAAAATATTTTCTACTTTATTATTTTCTGGGGTTCATTTTCTCTATCATCGAAACAGAGAACATCCATTTCTTTTTGTTCTGGATGTTAAATAGCGTGAAAAAAAAGTTTAATTTAAAGGAATTCCTATAAGTTTTTATGCTGCGTTTAATCTCCAGAGAAATTTAGATCTGCACTGAATTTAGATTTAGATAAGTTACTATTGAGCTTCAGTTTAGGAAAGAAAGCATTGTGTTTGGAATTTATAAAGTGTAAATTTATTTATGAAATATATCTTTTCAGAACGTAACTGATAAAAAATTTCTTCGAAACTGTAGCGTATTTCTTTTGTGCATAGTTTAATACATTTCAAAAGCTTCGTAAATATACAGTAATTTATTTTAAACAAGCTGAGATGGTCTTAGACATTCAGATTTTATTTTCATTTTATTATTTTTATTCAGAGAGTGGAAAAAATATTAATTTGAAACATAGTATACTATATTGCATTAGTCTTTTCTTTTCTTTTCTTATTTTTTTTTTGCTTTTATGTGTGTGAAAAATAATCCTTTTTTTCTAAATGCTTTAATCTCTTTTTCGTAAACAAAAATGCTCTTATCTTTTAAATGTATAAAAATTTATTGATTTTTTTTCATTTTATTTTAATAATGTATTTCCACTTTTCAACAAGAATTTGAATCACATTATTTATTCTCCAAATAATAAAAGATAAGGAGGAAAAGGTAAATTTATGTCAGAATTTTATTGAACTTTTTGTATTAGAATTCACAGTTTTTTCTTCTTGGACATTTTTGCTTTGCTCCATTTTTTTTTCTAACTAAATATAATGCATTTCGAATTTCAATTTTTTTACTGTTGTATAAATTTAAAACATCATTCAAGTAAATGCGTTTATCTTATTTTTCTGTTCTTGATTATTACACTATTTTTTCGACAGAGACACTCCAGTAAAAAATATATAGTAGTAAATTTTATATATTTTTGAAAAAACCCTTTTCATAACCAAAGTTAATAAGTTTCTTTTAAATCCATTTAGTTTTATATAATTTGTGATCCATTATAATTTTTTATATTTTTAAAAGTATTTATTAATTTGTATTGCGGCAACTTTTATATCAGAATCAAAATGACCACATAGTGTTCTATATTCTAAACAATAAAAAAAATAAGATTTTTTGGTATTAAACACTGACTTTTATTACAAAATGGCATCATGAATATTAGATATTTCAAATAGCTAGAAATCTAAAATCTTCGAAAAATTTGAATTTGCTTATTCAAATACTGATTTATCTGTAGAATCGTATAAGCTTACTATAACTATAACGCACACAAGCATTTCATATATATATATATTTGTATGAGATTATAGACATATATGTTGTATTATTTATAATCAAATAATTTATTGTTAGGAATTTTGAATAAAAAAGATAAATAAGATATCAACTTAAGTGAAATTATTTCGCATAAAACTTGCTGTTTGTTTGTTAACATATCCATAAATCTTTCTATTTGATAATTATTAGAATCAACGTTATGCGGGCGATGTCTTTTCAGCGCAGTTACAAAAACACGAATATATTTTTATTTTTTCGACTTTATAATTGTAATGAAATTTAATTTTTAAAATTAGTTATATATATATATATCAAGTTATATGTAGTAACATTCATTATAACCTCAAATACTTTTTGCAAAACAGCATATTTGAAACAAAGTGCATCATCGCAGTTAAATAACTGAAAAATAATAATTATAATTGTTTCACTTTATACCTCATTCGAGATGATGCAATCTGATTTGAACAAAATGCAGTATTTAAAAAAAGAAAGTGTTCTATTCTATAAATGTAAGTATGATCTTAAAAACACACTCATGCATATTTTAGATGTTAAGAACGCACGACTTATTTTTCGATAAAAAAATTCTCCCTGTATTTGAAAAAAAAAAGATACGCGTTTGAAGTTATGTTTGAAAAGTACATTTTTATTATGCAAGGGTGGATTGATAATATGCTAAGTAAAACAAATCTTGTATGGCATGAGGGGGGAAAAGGCAACTAATCTGAAAATATAATTTATTTTCATCAGAAGAGGACTAAAAATATTACTTGTATTAAATTTCGGAACGCATTTGTTTTGTAAATGTTTTTATGTTTCTATTCCTTCATGTATACGTAGTCGTGCCATACGTTTTGGTACAAAAATTTCAAATCATCTTCTTTGATTCTAACGCAGCAGACGATTTTAAATTTCGTCGTTTGAGATCGTCAGCAATATTTTTCAAATAAATGTTGTCTTCCAAGCATGTTGTTCTAAATCAAGGGTGTCAAACTCAAAAGTTTTGAGCCAAACAGATAAGATTTAACTTCAGGTGGGTTTAAAAAAGTCAATACTCATAGAAACATATTTACCAAACTATGGTACATTCAAAATAAATGTACACATTTTGTTTAATAATAGCAAAAACAAGAATATAATTAAAAAAACGTTACCTATATTATTTTTATTCTGCGTAGGTTTGTTATTTTATTATATATTATTGCATGCCGATACATAGACGGAGTCTCAAAAACGTTGATGCTGGCCACATGAGGCCCGCGGGCCGAGCGTTCGACACCCCTATTCTAAATCATTCAGAGATTTAACATTTTGAACAGAAGCGTGCAAAGGTATTTCTATGCATAAAAAAACCATCAAATATTTTTAAGGCTCTTATATATTTCTACAATAAAAGGTTATTCATTTATCGAACCAATAATACATTTTCTAAAACAAGCAGCATTGCAGACTGTAGTAGATCCAGTCGCCATTGCTTGGTGAGAACACCAACTCTCGTAAAAGCAGTCTAGGTGAAAATTCATCAAAGTACTTAGACAAAGAGATTATCGAAGAATAATCGGCCATTTTTTGACTAAGAAGTTTAAACTCTAGAGGTACCTTAAGAAAAAAACACTTCTGGAGAGGTGTGCTCATAACGAACCATAGACAAATTTTGTTTACCCAGTATTCTTAGACAAAGACGTTATCGAAGAATAATTTGTCATTTTCCTACTAAGAAGTTACAATTCCAAAGGTACCTTAAAGCAAAAGCACTGCTGTAACGTCAAGCTCATAACAGCCACAGACGAATTTTATTTACCGGCGATAAAATTTTTGACATTGAAGTTTCTTTCAACTACCAGAATATCTACTGGTACCCAAGTAACTAAAAAGTAGAAAAAGTACTTGCAAATAGCTCATCATCTAGCTTCCGTAATGGTTTGCTAAGCTATGAAGGTGTTTCAGAGACTCATTTTTGTCATAACCAAGGCAAAAGTTTATCAAAACACAAAGGCATAGTTACCACCGTATCAATGATACGCCCCCAAGCTACAGGAGCCCCAACATATATAAGGAAAAAAATATTAATATATTAATGGGCCGCCCAAAAAGGTGTGCAAGTAATTTTGCTACGAGGCCCACTCAGTAACAGTTATGCCAGTGTTAAAACACTAACATAGAACTAACAGTGAAGCTCTAAACGTAAACCAGCATGAAATGGAAACGACTGGACTTTTCAATAGGATTTTGTTCCTGCGCAAACCTCGAAAACAATCAAGTTGTGGTTGAAACATAACTTCACGGAACACGAAGACAATGGTTAGTCGACTATAAATTGTTGTCAGCAAGGGATGCAAAGATGTGCCAAGAATAGCATGTCTATTAGAACAGTCTTGAACGTTCTTTAGGTGAAGCAATGATGGAAATTCCCATAGAGGTAGTGTGTGTCTCAATAGACGATCGACCAAAGAGACTTAAGACCCGCGTGAACTCAAAAAATAATACTTTGGGGGGAAAAAGATTCATTTTGTTAAATTGAAATTCAAATTAAAACTTGAAAAAGATTTAGTTTTAGATTTGATCATAAAGCTATTAATTTTAATTCCCTTATGGCATGACTTGGTATATTAGATGTAATTATCAATTTAGTTTATAATGAGTATGGAAAATTAAGCTAATCCCAAATTAACCATTATTGAAACAATAACTGTTATAATACCAATAAAGTGAAAGAAAATGTCTGTGGGGACAATAGCAGAAATTCTATAAGTAGTTAGTTCCTTGTTTTTATTATAGTGCCTGTTCGTAGATAAACCTAATAAAAAAGAATCAGACATTAGTATCATCATCCTCGAAGGAAAAAGAAAAGATGAACTAAAACTAAATGGTAAGTAATAACTCTGCAATCCCCTTAATCCGTCTGAATATAAACGAGTTACGCAATTTGTTTGGTCATCCATCCCATTTCTTAATGTGCAAGAAGGAAGAAAAAATAAATATATCCTTTTATATCCCCAGAAATATCGTTCATTCATCGTCCTCAGCAGCATTTTCTGAAGTGGCCGACAGATTAATAACGACGATCTGTCTTCGGCCACAATGGCCACTTTTCGACCACCCTTGTATTCCCTGCCCCTCCATTACATACGCGACTACAACTTTCATTTTCCGCCAAGCGACATTCTCTCCCCCCTCCCCTTCAAAACCACACCCCTTCTCATTTTTTTTCGTTCTTTTCTTTTACTTAAAAAGGGAAGATGTCCAATTCCACCCCCTACCCTCTTCGTACCCATTTTTCTGAAAATCATTTCCTGTTTTCCACCATATCGGGAAGTGCGGAAGAATTTTAATAATGAGTATAGATCGGTCAATTCGTATTACCGGCAAGAATGACGGTAATTATTTCGCGTTTTTCATTATGGAGAAAAAGAGGAAGGCATAGTGATTATTTTGTTTGTGAGAGAGGAAGTTGATGAAGGTAGTTGCCTAAAATTAGAAGTGGTTTTGTTTTTATTTTAATTAAAAATTACGGCTTCGATTTGTTGTTTTCGTGAAAGAACTGAAGGGAAATGACGAGTGCAAGAAGGCAAAAGTAATGAAATGTAAAATAATAATCACGAAATGAAATTCGAAATAGAATAAAGGTCAAACGCGGAATATTTAAAATAAAATTCAAATCTTTAACGCCCCTGCTCTTACTCCATTATTGTTGTTTCTACTGTAGTTTTGGCTCTTGTATCTTTGATAATGTAATGATCGTGTAGAAAGGGACGTCTTAAAATTCTTCGAGGCTCTGGCCCCTATGCAAAAATAGGCCCTACCTGAGATATTAAAAAGTAAGCAGTATATAGCATTCATTGTCAGGTACTCGTTCAAACGGTAATTTGAAACAAACAAATGTGCGTGACTCACAATCTCAAAAACCCAGGCACAAACTGACTCGACCGATAGCCGCATTTCGACAAAATGAATTGAATGATTGTTTTTAGTATTAGGCCTAGGCCTAGACATGGACAAGGGCCCTCACATAATCATAATACAGTCTTACCACTTTTACAAGTTGACATGTAGCTTTAAGTTCCCTATTTTTTGGAGAATATGTACGAGAATTATATCGGACCATTAAAATTATCCAGATCATAATTTTATTAAGACAAAGGCCCTGGGCTCAGGCCCAGTTGGCCCATGTCTTAAGACAGGGGTGGCCAACCCAAATGACCTCGCGGGACACTTCCGAAAAACTTTACAATCCCGCGGGCCACATATATATATATATATATATATATATATAGGCCAATTCTCTACTAACAAGAGATAACATCCAAACAATAACATTCGACAAACACATAGACAGCAGGAAAATCACACAATGAAGGACAAAAGGGTAATCGAGATAATAAATATAAAATGGATGCTACAGTGTTATGAACATTACTGACTTAGGACAGTTATTATATAAAAAATAATTTATATAAAAGTGGGGTTAATATATATATATATATATATATTAGATTTGGATCCATTACAAACATTTGGTGGGGAGTGAAAATTTAAAACAGACTGTTATATTATTATTGTTTTCATTGTTTTTCATGTATCCAAACATAGATAGTATAAAAATAATAATGCAATGATCAAATAATGTTTAACTTATTTAATTAATGAGATATCTGTTTCTCAACTCTTTCATTCAGTTTTTGCAAGTTGATCTCAATGCATGTGTATTTGCGTATCGTAGTTGATGTTGCAGATTTTCGTGCGTTAAGTTTGAGCACAATTTATGTTTGATAAATTTCAGTTTAGAGAAAAAAGAGATTCGCAGTAACAGAAGCAACGTGATAAAATAATAGCAGTTATGGGATTTATTTTTTACAAAAAAAAAATCTTTAAACCAAAAATATTGTACAAAATAGTCGAATTTTGTAAAGCTGTAAAGAATCTCGAGGGCCGCAAAATTATTCAAGTCGGGCCGCGGGTTGGACACCCCTGTCCTAAGACGTTCCTACGTTGAGATGGTCTGAAGCGAATTAAATCTCTTGAGGCTCAAAATCCTGATGTTAAAGTAATGTGGCGACGTTTACTGATCAGGATGTTTACAGACGTTCAGGAGTAGCTTGACACCTGATGTGTGATACCTTTCAGGTGTCACAAACTTATGAGAATCATCACTAATAGCCCTCTAGTAGCTCCAAAGGGGTACAGTAATAAAAACTCAATCAATTATGGGTATAAATTGTTTTTCAGTTGCTTAAGTTTATATTTTTCCCCTGTTGGTTTTGTGAAGAAATCTATGTATTTGCAAGTAGGAAAAGTGCTAGTGTACCATAAACGCGAGCGGCGAATTTAATCCCGCTATTCAGTCCAAAGCCATAATTTGCTATTTGATTGGTTGGGTATTCACTTCCGATTTTCTTTTTTCATTTTGGGGATATCTTACTATCTGCAATAATGAATTTTTCTAAAATTTCTTTGGCATTTTAGGTTTGGATTTTTCAATTGTTAAACTTACTGTTACTGTTATTTAGTTTTTTTGTGACATAATTTTAAAAATCCTTTTTTTATGCTACTTTTTTAATTATAAAATTAAAATATAAAACAAGGTTCTTTTAATTTCATTCCAAATTAATACTGTCTAAATATTGAGAAAAAAATTCAAATATTTGTTACAAAACTACCATTTAGGTATTTAATGTAACTATTATGATACAAGTGAGAAGATACACTTCTAAAATGTTCATTGAAACTAAATTATTTACTCATCACATAATAATAACTTATTTTTGAATGTTTCAAAATTCCGGCAACCGGTGCTAATAACACGAGTAACTTCAGAAAAAAAGCATTATTAAAAAAATAATCAATCATTCTTCTAAATTGAATTTTATTTTACAGTAATAATTTTTTACTGTAATAAAATTCCTAAAATAATCTTATACGTATATTCTTATTCAATTGACTCTAAGTTTAAAAAAATATCCATTTATATACTATTTTAAAATGATGGTTTCGAATCTAGTCACTCACCATTAAGTAACAATTAACCATTGCTCTTAATTTTCTCACTGGACTCAATTTATTGTGGTCATATTATAAAGACAAGCACGTGTTCTCCATTAAATTCAAATTAATTGTACTTGTCGTTCTATTTATAAGACTTAGATAAAATTTCAAATTTCATAATTGGGTAAAGTTGTTTGAATGTTATAAAAAAAATTCTTCAAAAAATATTTTTTTTTAAATTAAAAAAAAATGTACGTTATACTTTTAAATAAAATTCATTTTGTATGCATATGAACTTTTTAAGTGAAAGTTTCTACTAAGAGCAAAAGTTGGCAACACCGAAGTTGAAGAATAGATTAGCTGGAAACACAAAAGAGCTTTCACCGTGTGACTATGACGTCAAATGAGTTTTTGAATTTATTGGCCAGAATCACGTGGTTATCATTACCATGTGACTATGAAGCCACATAAATTGAGCCCATTTCTTCCATAACCTGTAAAATTCAAGGAATAATTTTTGAAACAAAAAAAGTAATTTAATAATTTATTGAAATTTCATTGTTTAACGACATTGGCGCGATGCTTATAAAAAACTAAGTCTCAACTTAACGAAGCCATAAAAATATTTTTCAAACACGTTCTTTATTAAGAAGTCTTACGGGAAACTTGAAAGAACCCCGTCTTCTCAAAAAGAAGCAAATTTTTTCTTCTTTCTTCGCCAACTTTTGTTCCCTTCTTTTGCGAAAGCTGAACAAGCAACTTGTCGCCAACTCCAAAGAATCAGTTCGCCATTTTTCTTTTCTGTTTGGTTCCTGAAGCCAGCAAAAATTGTATCGAAGGCGAAGTTATCTGTGATTTTATCACTCATATTCCTTTTCCCATCAGATCGCTCTACTTTTGAAGCTCGCCAAGTGATATTTTGGGATCTATCGACCTGTTATTGTCATCTTCCTCCCCGGAGGCGGCTTATGAATTCGCTTTTGATACTGAAACCGTTTTAGTTTCCCCTCACTAAAATGCAAACACGTCTGCATTCTAAGACTTATTTTCATTTTGTTTGAAGTGTGTCTGTATGTATATAGAGTAGATCAGTTATATGAAGACAAAAAAAAATTACTATCTATTGGAAACTATATATGCGTAAAAGACGTTCTGTTCTATGGAGCTTAAAAGAAAAGTAATTAAAAAATGTATTTCAAAATTTAATAATACTACAAAAGAAGTGAATTTTCGAGGGGAAAAAAATTGGAAAAAAAGATTTGATGTTAGAGTTATATAACTTAAGATTCATAATAATAATTTTTTTTTAATATAAACAATCAAAAGTGATGATTATTGATTGGTGAGTTCAGAATCGTGCGAGTAGTACTGTTAGTTGCATTCAGTTCCTCGCACAAGGGGGGGGGGGGGCCCCGGTTCCGAACCCCTCCCCATGGTCAGTACATAAAGTTTAATTAAGTATTTGTTATTAATCATTAATTTTGTTAATTAATGATAATTATTTTTTCAATAATTGTTGTTAATTATTTATTAATTAATTTTTAACTGTTTTTGTTCCCGAAAATTGACAAAATCAAAAGAAGATTTTAAGATTTTTTTTACTTATTTAATATTTTCGAGTTTTAAAAGTGCAATATACGCAGATGTAAGAACTGCAATATAGCTTATTATTTTGTGTTTCTTTTTTCAAAAAAAAATAAAATGTTCGTTAAATATTCTTTTATTTTTTCATTAATTTCCTTCTAATTCAATACGAAAATCAAGTGTATTTAGTTAACAGCAATACAACTTAGTTATAATCATTCATTAATTACTTTTAATAAATTGATTTGAAATTACACTGATACCAAATTAATATTCCTTTGCAACAAATCGCTACTTTGTTATCATTATCCACAAATATATTTGGAAAATTGTTCAGTATTTTACCCACTTAAGACCATTTAATAAGCTTTCCCTATATTAAAATTAAAATTAGTATATTACAACTATATATATATAATTACTCCCTTTGAAATACTTTCTGGAAGAGATCTACAATGTTGCCAACTCATTTTACAAATAAATTTCGAAACTCTCTTCCAAATATGGCTTCCATTTCATCGAA
Source organism: Trichonephila inaurata madagascariensis (assembly GCA_019973955.1). Taxonomy (NCBI): domain Eukaryota; kingdom Metazoa; phylum Arthropoda; class Arachnida; order Araneae; family Nephilidae; genus Trichonephila; species Trichonephila inaurata. The sequence continues at coordinate 94,109 of BMAV01002570.1, read as the reverse complement.
ACATGCATCGTTAATTGCTACGAAACCTTAGGAAACTGCAAGTAATTTCTGGCAAGAGAACCCGCGGCAATAAATGCACTAATGCTCAGAAGAAAAGGCCGCCTAATCAGAATTTAAACTTTGAGGAACCAAACACTAAGAGTCTCTTTGTTAAGCCTCGTATGTGCGTCTAATTTCACTAATTGCGTTTGGCTGATGGTTAGAATTTTTCAGCGTCATCTTTTCCGACTCTAATTGGAAGCGCTATTTTTACCTTCGAGGAAATTTTTCTGAAAAATGATAAGGATTGGACTCCTTATTAAATGAATATTTTCTTTTCTTTTCGTATACATTTCGTTTGAAACGAAAAGGAAAGGAAAATGTCTTTGCAGTTCCGTTAAAATATTCTACCGGAAATGTCGGCGCGATCTAGTATTTGAACTGCAGCCAAAAGTGGAATTTGAGGAAATTTGAAATTACTTCCAAGTTGTAAATTAAAACTTTTTTTCATTAATTGTAGTGGTTTATTTTTCCGTTGACTCTTAATATATGTGCAGAAAATTTATTATTAATAATTATATATACCGTATAATCCGTCGTATAACGCTCACTTTTAACACAAAATATTATATCAAAATTTACGGGTGACTCCTATACGCTGGATATGAAAATGAGAGCTTTAAAAATAAACAAAAGATAAGCATCATAAAAATTTAAATTTCTACATGCATACAAATACTGTTCACTTTTTAAAAAATGGCATACCTTATGAACCTTTATATTATTGGATAACATGAAAAATTCGTCATATTCGTTTTCCATGCACACCAATGAATTCTATTTTATTTTTTCACCATTACTGTTACACTGATCCATAAATTCAATATCGTCTTCCATTCCATCTAAATTGTTAAATGTGCCACATTTTTTTTAAAAAATAATTTTAATAATGTCAGAATTAATTTCATTTTTTTTTTTCATACTTAAATTATCCTCTCCCAGGCTGTTTCTCAGCTTTAAAAGTTAAGAGCATTGCATATGTACATTTGGATTTTTTTTCGTAAAGAAAGATATGCGTTCTACGGCGATAATACCAGTGGCGTAACGCAACCCCTCCCGCAACCCCCGCATTGCGGGAGGAGGGAGCAAAGCGTAACTGACGCTAAATACGTATTTGGGCTTGAGGCACAAATTTTGGTTTTAAGGAGGGGGACTAATGTTCTCTTTTACTCCACTGGAATATATCTAAAACTTAAAAAATGCAGTTGGAAAGTACAGGCATGCCTAATATATATACGTCGAAGTGTATGGTAATTATTACAATTCCACTTAGTGATAAGAAATGCAAACCTAATGGAATGAAGCCGTTAAGAATATTTATTATTTAAACTTATGAGAGAAAACAGAAATGGAACAGGAAATCAAAAATATTACTCAGCATTTTAACTGGTATTTTTAGAATTATAATTGAAATTTGAGGTTAAATACAGTTGAACCTGTTTTTGTGCGGTAGTTAGAGACCACATAAAAATAAACGCACAAAAAAAAATATTCAAAAATTTCATAAATTCTTGCATTAAACAAACCAATTCATGGAAATACTACAAAAACTTTTTTTTATGCGGTGGATAGGGACCGCATAAAAAAAATCGCATTTATAAATATGCCAATTATTTGCGAAATTTATATATGAGTAGTTCCATAACCAAATAAATAATTAAATATTACACATGGAAACATATTTAAAAACATATGGTTTCTCATTGTATACACGGATAAGTTTTCAAAATGCACATACATAATTCATTGCTACTCATCGAAATCCAAAGCCCTGTAATCAATAAGTTCAAAATAGCTTTCGTCATTTGAAGGTATAATTTCAATTGATTTCTTTTTCCGCAACATAAAGTAAGAGATAAGTTTTTGTGAAGAAGGTCGGGTGGTGACGCTTGTAAATGTCACGATAACCAGATATACATGATTGAAGCTCTTTTTGGAATTTTATAATCCTTTCTTAATTGGTATCTGTTTTAAGAAAATGCTTTTCCAATTTTTGGAAAACTGAATCCCTGCATATTTTTATCCGCTCTTAAAGAATTCGGTTCTTCTTCTCCTTCTTCATAATCTATCAAATTATTGATAATGTCACTGTCATTGAAAATTTCGTCTTCAATCGAGAGCGCGCTGCTGGAACGTTGAGAGAAAGCTACAACTGAATGCGCATTGTCGGGAGACTGTTTATAACAAATGAATAAAGCGTCTTGAATGTCTACATTTCAGTGGCGTAACGGACACCCCCGCATCGCGGGGGGGGGGGAGGAGCAGGACTCTAAGGGCCCAAGGCCTGACTTACGCTAAATACGTATTTACCCAATTTATAAAATATTAAAGGCAAAACCTGACTATTAGAGGGTGTCCTAACATTCTCCGTTTCACCCCAGGTAAATAGACAGAAAATATTACAGTGGAGCCAAAGTCGTTGAGTCCTGAAACGAGGAGGGGGGTAGAACTCTAGGGGCCAAAGGTTCGACTAACGCTAAATACTTTTTTCCCAAATTTATAAAATATTAAAGGAGAAACCTGACTTTGAGGGGGAAGGGGTCCCGACATTCTCCGTTACGCCACTGTTAAATACATATAAAACATTACAGTGGCTCCCAAGCCATTGAAAATCATACTCCGCATAAAAAAAAGGATCGCACAAAAAGAAAATCGCATGAAAAAAGGCCGCACAAAAACAGGTTCTATTGTATAGAGAAAGAAAATTCACTTCAAAAAGCGTAAGTTTTGAGTGTTAGTTTATTACTGAAAAATACGTCCGGAAACATTTATATGCATATATCTTGTATAATCATTCTTATATACTTTCTCTTTCACAAAGCGATTGCTATAAGGTTTAGAACCAAGGTATCTCAAAGGGGGATTTGGTAAATTTATTTTTCTTGAGTAAAAACTAATTCACAGCCAGTTTGCTTCAGACGCTATGTACAGGATGTCCCGAAACTCAATGTCAAGAGGGCACGGGGTGAAAGAAGGGGTCATATTTCTTTTGGGGAAAATTGGGAAAAAATTCTCTATCACTTGACTAAATGAGAACAAGTGTAATTTTGAAAATGTAGAAAATTGACACCCTCCATTACATTATTTGCTGCTGTGACCGCAAATTTGACAATTTTACAGGGATTTTTTTTTCACTAATGTAATCTTACATAATCGTTATATCAGTGCTTCTCAAACAGTGGGGCGCGGCCCCCTGGGGAGGCTTGATAATCCTATGTGGGAGAAACGAACATATTGAAAAGTTGGAAATAAAATATTTAAAATAATTATCAATTTACTGAAAGGAAGCAAAACGAAATACATTCTGACTTAATAAAAAATAAAATATACATTCACACTGATAGAATATACTTTTTTAAATGTATCAGTACTACACAAAGTACTTGATAATTAATTTGTCAAAACTGAATTAAAAACAAGTTTAGTAATTACTAGTGACTCCCATGGGCTTGTCACACATAAAATTTTGTACTCTTCTTGATAACTTGTACGGTTTATATTTAAAGTCGTATTGTAGCTTTTTCTAGCGTCAAAGTACATTATCTTTGCATTCAATACATTGTTATTGTAAGACGGGGACGAGGGGCGCGATGAAAATTATGACTGAAAATTGGGTAGCAAATATTGAAAGTTTGGAAAGCACTGCGTTACATGATAATCATAGTCAGTAAGATTCAATCATAGTCACAAGTCAAACAAAACACTTTGCTGGTTTAGTTAAAGTTAATGTAGTTTGAGTCGAGGTTTGAGAAAATGATGCCACCTAAACTTTATCTCTTAATAAAAAGAAAAATATTAAAAAAAACCCTAGTAAGTTTCTCAAATTATGGCCCATTTAGTTAAGATTCCAAAATGGCACTTTGATACACATTCCCAATGGTAAAAAGTATCAAAATAGTACTCTTTTTATACATAACAATCGTAGGGAATTTCTTTATTTGCAAAACATCTTCATGTTAAAAACCCCTCTGTTGACACACTCCATGACATCATTGGTTACTGTGACCACAAATTCCACAGTTTTTATTAAAATGATCTTACATAGTCGTGCTATTAATCACGGTCACAAAACGAGCAAAAAACTCTGTTTGTTTAGTTAAAATTAATGTAGTTTTAGTCGGTGTGAGAAAATGATGTCACCTAACTTTAACGCTCCATAAAAAAAAAGAAGAAAAAAAAGAAAAGAATACATACTGTAAGCAAATATGCTCACCCTCACTGAACCAAGTGATAAGGATTTTTTTTTCAATTTTTTCCGAACAGATATGACCCCCTCTTTCACACCGTGCCCCATTGACGTTGAGTTTCGGGACACCCTGGATAGTTAAATAAAGCTATAAAACTTACATTCTTTACTTTAATAGAGAGCTTTGATTTCTTTTCTTATATCATGTATATAATTTTCATTAGCTCAGTGCCTCTCAAAGTTGGAATATTCGCGACCCAATATTCAATCATAATTTTCATCGCGCCCCCCTTATTCAATAACAATGTATTCAATTGAATAATACTATACTTTGACGCTAAAACTACAATATGACTTTATCCTCTTAAGCACCATCGACGTAGATAAACGTCTCGCTAAGCCAAAACGTTTACCTACGACTTATATAAACGTATATATCGTCGCGGACGTATATATACGTCTTTCCGAAGTACGATCTTTTGTGTGCATTGCTATCCATAAAATTATTCTGGAGGCTTGGTAATGCAATAAAAGGTCCTTGACAATGTTCGCGAAGGATTTACTTATTTCAGATTATTTGCTTCTTTGTTCCTGCCCCCCCACCAATACATCACATACTCACGCCTACGTGGAAAACGGTTGGCATTGAGAAGCGAATCGCGTAACTTTTAATCGACACTTAAGGGATTCATTATAAACCGTACAAGTAATCAAGATAAGTGTTAATTTTTTGTTTTTAATTATATATATGAAAAGCCCATGGGGTCACTGTTAATTAATAAACTTGTTCTTAACTTAGTATTGTTAAATTAATTGTAAAATACATTGTGTAGCACTGATACATGTATAAGTGTAATACATCCATCCAAATGTGTATTTTATTATGTCGGAAAGTATTTTATTTATTTACTTTCAGTAAAAATTAATAGTTTTTTTAAATAATCTTTTGTTTTCAACTTTTCAGTATACTCACGCCCCTCTTGTAGATTTGTCACGCCCGCCAAGGGGGTCGCCCCCCACAGTTTGAGAAACGCTGCATTAACTCCCAACTTTAAGTAATTTAACTTCTTTTTTCTATTTCAAGCAACCTTTTTATCGCCTTGATTATTGGATCAAAAAAGAAATGTTATTTAATATTATTTTCATAATAATAAGTACGTTAGAAAAAAAAATGAAATTTTATTTCTTCTGTCTTTGAAAACACCTTTACCGTTTGATTTCACCTACACAAGTGTTGATCAAATTAATTGTTTGAAGTAGTTAAAAATTTGTCTATCAATGAATTTTTCATTACTAAATTTTTAATAGAAAATTTAGAATTCTGTTTATAATAATATTTTTAAAATTTCGTTATGTTTTTATTGTTTACTATTGAAATTTTTATTTTTTAATTTAAAATTTAAATTCAGAGTAAACATATATATACATCAACGAATAAATAATCATAACTGTAATCTAATTTCGAGTTTTCTTACATTCATATTTGAACATTTAATGATATTTTTTCTAAAAGCAGAATGGATAATTTTTAAAATATTATTTAACAAATGCCTTAACACTCACTAAAATGCTGCTTCACCAAAGTATTAATTGCACACAATATTTAAAAACTATCAATTTTACCATTCACATAAAGGAAAGGGATCTTAATTATTCATTTTAAAAAGTGAAAAATTCTAATTTAAAGCAACGTTTTTATTAAAGGTTTATTTATGCGTTAAGTTTATTAATTAAGACCTCTTGAGAAAACGGATTATTTATTCTATAATTACCGCGGGCTTTAAAAATGCAGTTTAATTTCAAACGGAGATATATATTGACTCAATTTTCAGCTAATACGTTCTATTTTTTATCTATATTTTTAAGAGAATCAGTATGCAAGATTCCTTTTTAATTAGTCTCAAAGCTTCTCGTAATTTTTTTAAATTTTAATACATTTATGAAAACCATTTTAAATTTATTCTAGCATTTTTGTACAAGAAACTGGATAGGATGTTTGATTTATTACAATGTAAAAATATCGCGGATTATGCCTAATTTTATCTACGATTTTAATTTAAAAGATTTTTAAGAATTTCTATCAGTTTAGAACATGTTTTTTTTTGTTGTGTTAATCCTTTAAATTAGTTTTAAGCCTATTAATTAATTTTTAACAAGTATTTTTTAAAAAGAATCAGTATTTCTGTAGGCGAAATAACATTTCCAAACTGTTATGAAGGAGGTATATCTGTTATTTGATAAAGATTTAATACATAATAATTTAAATATCTCATATATTTTTCAGTGCAAGTAATTTTAAAAAGGAATAATTCTCTTTCAGATTTTATTAAGTATTTTGAGATATTAAACAGCTATTATGTATTCTTTTAAAACAATAGCCTGTATTATTATTTTATATTGTTTACTGTTCCTTCAGAATGAGAATTGATAGCATAATCTTTTTAGATTTGAAAGATTTTATTTTTAGTCTAAGAGAATATAAATACATATATATCTCTCTCTATATATAAAAATTCTTCCTGATGTTGTAAAATACGTTTATTACGTACTATCACACCAATGCCAACGTTAAAGATAACTCTTCAAGTCGGCAACCCCGATTTTGAATGTATCTCACGCGCTGAATTTTCTACCATGTGCTTCGTTTCATATAATGTCGCCAATAGGGTTGCGATAGTATATTATTGCAAGCTCTCCAGAATATTATCGCCACGATTGCCTGGACTAGAATCGTTGTGTGAGAAGAAAGGTGTCGTCTCATACGAAGACTTACTAACAATCAACACACAGAACAACCGTAAAATCCGGCGTGTAATACGCACTTTTAACACAAAAAATAAGACCGAAATTTATGGGTGCGCGTTATACACCGGGTATAAAAATGAGAGCTTTAAAAATAAAGAAAATATGAGCATTGAAAAAATATTAGAATTCTACATGAATCTAAATACTGTTGTTTTTTTTTTTTAAAGAAATTGCATTCCTTCTGAACTTAAAGAGTTATAGTTCTAGAACTATACTATTTTTTTTTCAAAAACTTGAAATGACACCTCGAATAAATGACTTCAAAATATAAGAGCATTGAGCATTACATTTCAGGTTTTTTCATAAAAGTGCGGGTGCGTGTTATACGACGAATATACCTAAAAATTAAAAAATGGAGCTAGAAAGTATAGGTGCGCTTTATACGCCGGATTTTACGGTAAGTACTCAAATTTCCAGGAAGCTGCAAGAGTTGCAGGTGTATCAAATTCTGAGGACTTAAACAATGAAGTTTTGGAAGATGCTGCTTCAGTGATGAATTAAACTGAAGAGCAGCGCCGAGAACGAATTTTATGAAAGAAGAAACAAATAAATAGAAGTACATATTTCATGTAAATAACAGTTTTACAATTTGAACAATGAGTAGGAACAGTCGTATGATTTATACAATAGGGGGTTGGTCCGCTATTATGTGGACCCCCTTCCCCAGTAATTATTACAGAAAATAAAAACGTTTCCGGTTTCGCATTCAATCATTAAAGCAATATACAGTCGGATCTCTATATAACAAAGTCGCTGATTCCCGAAAAAAATTTCGTTATGTGGAAAATTCGTTAAATAGAGATTCATCTTTTAATACACGTTAAACAAAACATAACACATACCACATAAAACAAAGTTTAAATTTATAAGTATTATATATTATTTAAAAAGAGTAATTATTCACACTTTTTTTTGAAAATTAATATCTATTCATTATATATATTTTACCCAACAATAAGAAATCTGCAAGAATACAAAGAAAAAAACATTGTCCAGGGATACAATGTATTTTTAACTTTAAAAAAAAATTTATATTAAAATAAAGGAATTTTTTATAATATTCTTTTCTGATTCTAAACTTACGTTATTTTGTGACTAGTAATTTTAAGCATACACTACCACATGCGTCTTGAAAATTAATTGCAGATAATATCTATTAATTTTACTTGAGTTTATTGTTCGAAAACTTACAGCAATTCCATTGCTCTAGGTGAGTTAGGCACTTAGTAAAAGCAGTTCAAGACCACTGGACACCTTAAAATATGTTTTAAGAGAAACTGATTTTAAAAATGTTGTGAAACATTTTAAAAGTAGGAAGAAAAAGAACTAATTCGTAAGAGAAAAAGTTCGTTAAATAGAAAATGCATTTCGCTAATTGGAGGTTATTTTACGAAGAAAATAATGAAATGTTCTAGGTTCCAGGAAAAAGTTCACAGAATAGAGAAATTCGCAAAACAGAAGCTCGTTACAGAGAATTTTGACTGTATATTCTTCCAGATTTATGAACCGATGTATCACATATTGATTTGAAAAATTGATAGGTACAAAAAAGAAAAGTAAACATTTATAAATTAATCAAAATACATGAAAGGTTTAATATTTATTCGTATAATGAATATTTATTATGCATGGTATAAAACAATGGTTAAAAGTAACTAAGTACGAAACTTTTTTTAATTAAATATGTGCGAAACTTAAGTACAATATTTTGACAAAAAATGAGCATAGAATGACCCATTTTCAAAATATTCTCCTTTTGTGAAAAATGCTTCAATTATAATAATATTTTGCATGTATATAGCTCAGACCTCTAAACAGAGCCTCAAGTAGAATTTTTGAAATATATAACTTAGAAGTGGGTTTATCCGTGTTTTACGACAACAGAGGGGAGAAATTTTAAGAAAAAAGCGCTGATAATTATTTCAATGGCTTCTAACTCTGAAAATAATGTGAATTTTTCAAAAATCATATTCGAGCCTCTGTACAGAGGTCTGAGCTATATACAGGCAAAATTTTATTATAATAGAAGCATTTTTAACAAAAGGAGAACATTTTGAAAAAAGGTTATTCTAAGTTAATTTTTT
>BMAV01002570.1:52802-72824 GCA_019973955.1 Trichonephila inaurata madagascariensis | reverse complement strand
TATCTGCAGTATTCAAAGAAACTCGAATTCACGACGCGAATCCGAATTGCTTTAGTACTATTCCCATGCTCTATCGTTATCGTTAACAACGAACATTATGAAATGAAATGAAGCCATCGAATTCGTTTGTCCATTCTACCGTAACAACGCGAATTTGCTGCAGTAATCCTACCCGGGGCAGGTGCTTAGAATTGGACCGTGTGGCCCTTAGTACGGCCCTCAAGGGGTGTCGGTATTAATCAGAATCGCTTTGAATTCGTAATGGAGGCGAAAGCCGTTTGTGAAATTAGAGAATGCTCCGTTTCACGCCGGTGTAAGTTTAGGGTGTGGTGCCCTTTGAAGGGGTCACCAGCCGTGAAAAGCAACAGACTGTGTGAGCGCTTTGATAGACATGTGGTCAATACCTATTGGAGGAATCGATTGACAAGAGGCCGATTTGAGTGCCGTGAATAATAATTCGTGATTTGTTTTCCTCGATCCTAAAAAGAGGGTTGAATAACTCATAAGAGTTCTAAATTCTGTAATGTAATTCTCTAAAAATTAAGCACTCAAAACTTATGCTGTTTTGTTCAAAAAGGTGTATTTAGGGATTAACAATGATGTACTATAGCTAAGTAACGACTTGTTGGTGACTATGTATTAGTAGGGATGCATACAGGAATTTTTCCATCGCGCCCGGCCCCAGGGGCGAAAATTCACCCTTCTCATATACCGCAATACGCTGTCAAACATATTCTTTTGAGTTTGTCCGATTGTCGGGAACAAAAAAAAAGTAAAAAATAAATTATTGAATAAATAATTAGCATTAATTAATAAAATTAACTATTAATAACAAATACAAAATTAAATTTTACCATTTGTACACATAGCCCCGTCTTCCCCCTTGTGTGCACAACTGTGTGTTAGTCATAATCAAAAGCTCACTGTCAAAAATATTCCTGAATTTCTAACTCCAACATCTTTGCTGACCCGGATAAACCTCGCCTACATCCGTTCTTGGCTGTCTTTTTATAGTAGTTTTTCGATTTCTTTACTATTTTTTTATGATTAGTTTAGCTTTTCATTCTTTGAAATTAATAATTTTCTGATTTAAGTAACCTTTTAGCCCTTTTATATACCCTACAACTATCACAGTCACTTCGATTTTCAGTACTGAATGCTTGAGTTCAAGAGGATTATGTACTCTATTCTCCTCGCAGCGAGTATTCGTCATACAAAGCTTTAATAAAATGAAAAGAAAAATATTCTGAGAAAGTACCGCTCTCGCCAAGCTTTCCCGCCAAGTCTCGTGAGAGCTGTTAAATCATTTTATAATACTTGTGCATTATAAAATATTTTGCATCAATATTTTATAATATTTATGTATTATAAAATATTTTTATCAAATATTTACATCAATATTTTAAAAACCTGTTTCACAATACGTAAGATAAATTTGTTTCTTATTATCGCTTTGGAGTTGTTTAACGCGATATTGGTGATGATCTCAGCTATTCATGGTTTCGATCAATTATGAGAATAATATTCTGAGAAGATACCATACTCGTTAAGCTTCGCGCCAAATAGCATGGGAGCTTATCATTTTGTTTCAGGAACATTCTTATTTTAAACAACATATCTGATGGAACATAAGAAAAATTTGTTTCTATTTCATTATTGTCGCACTGGAGCTGTTTAACAACATTTCGCTAACTATCTTAGCTATTCAGAATTCAGATCAAATGATGAGAACAGTATTCTGAGAGAAGGCACCGCGTTTGGCAAACTTTCCTTCCAACTCTCGTGAGAACTATTTAATCATTTTATGTTTTACGAACATCATTATTTCAAATAATACATTTGATGATGATAAATTTGTACAGTTGCATTATTGTCGCATTGGAGCTATGCAAAAGAGTATTGATGACGATCATAGTTATTCAGCATATCCATCAAATGACAAGAACAACATTCAAAGAAAGTACCACTCTCGCCAAGCTCTCCCGCCAAGTGATATGAGAACTTCAAATCGTGTTACTTTTCAGGAGCTCTATTGTTTTAATTGACATATTTTACAGCACATAAGATAAATTTGGTTCTATTTCATTGATGTCATAATGAAACAGAAACAAATTAGCATTGGTGATAACTTCAATCATTCAGAATTATTCTATACAATATTCTGAAAAGGTATCCTACTCGCCCAAGTTTCGCGCTAAGTATCAGGAGAACTTTAAATCACATTAAGCTTCATGAGCCTCAAAATTCCATACAAGAGCCAAAATTCCAATAAAGACATCACAGAAGTGACAGTGGTGACGGTTCTCATTGTTAAAAATTTCATCTATTCAAATTACATCCATTCTATGCATTGAAATTGATTTTACTACGAACTATTTCTTTTTTTATTTTTTTAGGAAATTTATGATGAAAATAATTAGTATCACATAACTCCTCGTCGTATTTTTAAATATTAATTGCAACCTACAAAGAAAAATGCATGATTTCTTCCACTGATAATGGAAAAGGTATATTTTCATCTGTCTGAAGAATACTATAGTACAGCGGTATTCAGTGTTCCACGGAACATACCCAAGCATTCCTCGAGTCACAATAAAAAAATCAAAAAGAAATTTATAAATGTGTATGCGAAATGGCCACAAGAATTTAAAACTCAAACATGTCATTAAGAAACAGAATTTTTTTTTTATACACAATAACTTCATATTTAGCAATACTTTTAAAACTATTGTCATAATATAATAAAAGAATATTGAAACGTTTTATCTTTATATATTTTATCTCATTGTGAATATTTTACTTTTTTATTATCCCGGGTTTCACAAGATAATTTTATACTCATTAGTACAATGCCTTGCAATAATAAATAGTTTTCTAATAAAAATGCACCATTTTACATTCGTGGGAAAACCCTACAATAAAGGAGAAGAAACAACTTACCAACATATCAACAAATTCGATGTTAAAAATTTAAATTTAAGCAAGAACAGTTCCTAAATTTTAGATAGCAAATTCATGTAAAATATACAGTATTTCTCGCACAATAAACATTTTATTGCCATTCAGAACAATATGTATAAGTGAAAAATAGTTCTCTGCGTGAGGGACTACAAAAATAAAGTATAGAAACAAATTAAACTCAGAATACGAAACGCAATTGCAGTTAAGGTATCCGACTACGTTCGGAACCATGATTTTAAAAAAGCGCATAAATGGATAATTTTCATGATATTTAGTTTCACTGAGATTAGAATACATGTATAAAATAGTTTTAAGGACATTTTGACAAAAAAAAAATGATTTAAATACAATACTTCATCAAAAAATTAACTTAGAATAACCTTTTCTCAAAATGGTCTCCTTTTGTGAAAAATGCTTCTATTATAATAACATTTTGCCTGTATATAGCGCAGACCTCTGTACAGAGGCTCAACTGTGAATTTTGAAAAATTCACATTATTTTCAGAGCTACAACCAATTAAAACAATTATCGGCATTTTTTAATTAAAATTTCTCCCCTCTGTTATCGTAAAACATGGCTAAACAAACTTCTAAGTTATATATTTCAAAAATTCTAGTTGAGCCTCTGTACAGAGGTCTGAGCTATATGCAGGCAAAATATTATAATAGAAGCCTTTTTCACAAAAGGAGAATATTTTGAAAATCGGTCATTCTATGTTCATTTTTTTTTGTCAAAATATTGTGCTTAAATAATTTTTTATTGTAATATTATTCTTAAAACAATTTTATATACATTTTTTAATCTAAGTGACTCTAAATATCATAATTATTATCCATTTATATGCTTTTTCAAAATCACGGTTCCGAACGCAGTCGGATACCTTAATCTCAATAGACATAGACTTCGACAATTTGTGTGTAAAAAGGCAATCACATACCTCAGTTACTAAACATAATACATGGGTCGACAGATAATCCTTGGATCACAGATTAATATTATTAATGAGTAAATTATATTAAAAGTAGATTAAAATTTTTTACTAATATATGCAATACTTTTTTTAACTGCCTTTACATAAAGTACCTATAGCACGTTTTGATCAACTCCAAATATTATTTTACAATATATTCTTCTAACTGTGTGTGTGGAATAGGGTTCCACGAAAATACTTTCTACCTGTAGGTATTCCACGAAAACACCTTCTAGTTCTAGGGGTTCCATGTGTTGAAAAAGTTTGAAGACCGCTGCTATAGTACATTCAGGAAAATTCAAATGTTTTAAATTGAGATAGGGAAAATTCATTTCAAACCTAAACTTAAATAGGTTAGTTACTAATTAGATGATTAGGAACTCCATTTGGTTAAACGCATTTCAGAGGTGGTCATTAAAGTACAGTTAATTGTATGATAATTAACTGGCACTTAATTAGCCGATAATTGTACTTAAAATTAATTGATCAATGATTCGCCATTTCTGTTCGGAAATGCCATTATGTGTATCCCACTTCCACTTCTTGAATTTAAAAAGCTGGTATTTTCTCGAACTTTCTAATTGCTTTTATCTTACTTTAATTTAGAATATTGCTTTGCTTAAAAGAAATTTAATAAAAGCTCTCTCATTTACCATTTTAATCTATATTTAGTTTATACCTGTATAGAAAATTTCGAATAGAACTCCATTTTAAATGACAAAAGAGAATGAGACTTTTTCTTTTTAGGAGACGATTTGGTATTCTTTTTCCAAACTATTTTCATTTTATCCAAATCATCTATTTTATTTATTTAAAATATTTTGGGGGAACAAATTGATTTACATAAAACGTTTTTTAATCAAAAGGAATTGATACTTTTCCATTTCACCGGCGGAAATCTCGCCAAGTGGGCGTTGTTGGCGACAACGCACAACATACACATAAAAAATAATAATAAATATTAATTCTCATTGGTTTTTCATCCATCTTAGATATATTATGAAAAAGTCGTTGCTGATAAAAGAAAAAAGTTGTTTCAAAAATGCGGTGGTAAAAGGTTACCAGAGGAAATATTCCGTTTGGCTTCGGTTGTATCATTTTTGGCGACTTTATCGTTTGTGCTGCTGAAACGGAAAAGTACCAAGGAATTTTTATGTATTTTTATAATTCCAAGTTTTAAAATACCATGAAGAAATCTATAAGGATTTTTAAAACGAAACAAAATTCCGATTGGATGCCAAGAAACAAAAGAATTTTAATGGAAAAGAAACGTACTTACTAATCACGTTAAATCTTCCAAACGTGTTTCTTAAAATTATAACAATTTTAAAGAACAACTTTTTTTCCTAAAAGTAACATTCATTGAATTCTATATAATGTAAAAGAAACATTATACAAAACAGATATTTTACTTAATCGGGGTATTTTGATTTAACTCAAGCATGCCATGTTAAGGTTTCCGACTACGTTCGGAACCGTGATTTTAAAAAGGCGCATAAATGGATAATTTTCATGATATTTAGTGTCACTTAGATTAGACTACATGTATAAAATTGTTTTAAGGACTTTGCCAAAAAAAATTATTTAAATACAATATTTTAACAAAAAATTAACTTAGAATAATCTTTTTTTCAAAATGTTCTCCTTTTGTGAAAAATGCTTCTATTATAATAATATTTTGCCTATCTATAGCTCAAACCTCTTTACAGAGGCTCAACTATAATTTTTGAAAAATTCACATTATTTTCAGAGTTACAATCCATTGAAGTAATTATCGGTGTTTTTTTCTTAAAATTGCTTCTCTGTGTTGTCGTAAAATATGGATAAACCCACTTCTAAGTTATATATTTCAAAAATTCTAGTTGAGCCTCTGTAGAGAGGTCTGAGCCATATACAGGCAAAATAGTATTATAATAGAAGCATTTTTCTCAAAAGGAGAACATTTTGAAAAAAAATTATTCTAAGTTAATTTTTTGACAAAATATTGTATTTAAATAATTTTTTGTCAAAATGTCCTTAAAACAATTGTATACATGTATTCTAATCTAAGTGACACTAAATATCATGAAAATTATCCATTTTTGCGCTTTTGCAAAATCACGGTTCCGAACGTAGTCGGATACCTTAAAGAACATATTTTTAGAAAATACTGTAAAATATATAGAGAAAATTTGAAACTTAAGATAACTAATGGGGAGTAAAACAACCTTCAAAATTAAAATGTTTTTTTAAAGAATAATTATTAGATTTATTTATATTGTATATTTAGATGAAAGGATCATAATCAAATGTCAAAAACACCTGAACTATGTTATTCTCTACGTTTTAACATAACGCTATATGTGAATTTTTGAGCCCAATTGCATTTTATGTCCTGCAGTCCCTTAAGCTACCCTTAGCCTCAGTAAACAAATTTAAAAGAAAATTACTTAGAAAATAATTTGATATTAAAAATTAAACAAATAATAAAATCACTCAGAAAGCCTCTGTTTACTTTTTTTATGTCCAACAATCAATATATTTCCTTTATTTTTGTAATTTCTTCCCGGAGGTTTTAAATGATTGAATGAATAAATATTCGCTGCATCCCGCATCACTTCTATGAACTCTGTGATTTTAAAAATTTGGCTGACATATTCGTATTCGAGACCTCGTGATTTCACTTCCATTATTCATTTTTTTAAAAATAGCTCAATTAATATTAAAAACTAAAAATGTAGGGAGTCCGAAAAATATGAGTACGCTTTCAAAAATAATTAAAAGAAAAATAAAGATTTTTGCTTATGATTTCTTTAATGAAGAAGCTTAAAGATTAAAATTTCTGTCTAATAAAATGCTAACAAAATGGTGCAACATCAACGATTAGCAATATTTTCGCTTAAAAATTTCTTCACCGAAAGAACAAGCTCAAGTTGTGGCATGATTAATCGAATTTAAACGTACAACACATGTACAGAGTAAATTTTGAACTACCGATGAACGAAGTCCACCTTGAAAATTCATAATTTATAAGTGAAATGAAAGTGTGAATGAGTGAGAGTTTATTAACGTCACACTATAAAGGTGCGCGAGGTCTATTGGCGACAAACCTCGTAAATTTGAACCATAGTCACGTGATGAGGATGACATTTGAGCTGCACCCCCAGCCCTTCTTCTAGCTTTCCCACCCTGCCAACGGGAGAACGATTGAGCCTTGACAGATTTAGCGTGCATCGGTGCCCTCTACGTGGCTGGTCTTCAATGCAGGGGCATAGCTACCACCGTATCAGCCATATGAACGATACGGAGCCCCGTAATCTGTCACCGTGAAATCGTAAAACGTTAAGAGACCCTCAAGAAATGAACTCCAAGGAATTTTGATACAGGACCCATTCAACTCTAGCTACGCCATTGTATCAACGGTACTAGGCACGAATTCATGACATGCCAGCCACGAGTCCGTTACAACCTTTAAGTTACTACAGCCTCAAAGTGGCATGAAAGACTTATGATGATAGTTAGCGTATACTGTCAAAAACAAAAATCTGGCCGCCCTAGGAGCAGCTGAGATCACGTTACTCGTACATACATGGCGCGCGACTATTGGTGAGCACATTGAAATCGAGCAATAAAACATTTTTAAAAAATTGATATTTTCATTATGGAACATAAAAAAACCATAAATGAATATATGTTGGTTTAATTGTTATTCAAATTTAAAAGTGTGGTCATACTTTTCGAACACCCAATATATTAATAAAAATGAGAATGTAACTTATTTCATAAAATTTAGATCTAAATATTGAAAGACCTAAGAGTTGGTGCATTTTCTTCTACCATCAGGGGCGTAGCTACAACCGTATCAATGATGCGTGACCCCCCCCCAAGATACAGGGGCCCAAAAATGCGTAAGCAAAATATTGCAAAATGCTAGAGCCCTCCAAAAAAGAGCCCTCAAGGAATTTTGAAACAGGGCCCATTCAGGACTACTTACGCCGGAGTCTACTGTATTAGCAAGAGTGTAGCTACCGCCGTATCAATGATACGGGGCCCCCAAGCTACAGAGGCCCCAACATGTGTAACTACAGTCCCTCTAACAGGGCTCCCATATCTAAAAAAGGGGTCCGAAGGAATTTTGCTACGGGGCCCACTCGGAACTAGCTAGCCTAGTGTGTATTAGGTATTAAAAACTGTATTATTATTTAAAAACAGAACAAAAATTGCTAGAAAAAATATATGCCCTTTTCAATATTCACTTTGAACGAAAACCAAACCGTATCTTCAATCCTCCAAACTAATCTCAAAAATATTCCTCGCCACTGCTTTTATGAAACGCCATCCATCACTCAAGAAATAAAATACTCGCCATTTTTATGCAGGTGTTTGTACAAAATACTAAAACTACCTTCCCCCTCCCTGGAAATGGAACTTCATTTCCTGCTGGAAATCAAAACGGCAAACCCTCCCTCAGAAAGGAAGATTCCGAGTCAACCAATTGGAAACTTTTTTTATGCATCTCCTCCATTTCTCTATGTACTTACCAAAAACCCAATTTTTATTTTTATTTACTCGCACCTTCGATATCGTCGATAGGGAAAAAGAGGGAGTTCGCTTGTTTCCGCTCTCATATTGTTTCCAAATGTGGCTCTAAAGCATTTTTTTCTCCCCAGTCATTTTCCCTCCTACCTTTCTTCGTTGGTGACGTATATACCAGAATCGAAAATTACGTTTCGAACATTCGGTGGAAACTCAATTTTGATCCGGTACAGTTTTTTTCTCCTTGTTGTCGGAAGTGTAGGGGAAAAAATATTTTTTTTTGGAATGTTATTGTTTCGGTTTGTATATGGAGGGTGTAATAAAATTCTTGAATGAAATATGATTTATCAACGCCGCGTAGATGGGTTTTGTGGATTTTGTGTCTGGCTGTGTTAAAAATGTAATTTTTCATTTCGTAGTAATGAAAAATCACTGCATAAATTTTTATCTGTATTATATTCATTTAATACATAGACACAGATTAAAATACGAGGGTCACTCTGAAATTTTTGAGATACTCCTAGGTTTTTAAAATTATACTTACAAAATTTTAGGAGTGTTCAAAATACTCTCTTCCAGCTTCAATGCACTTTTTTGGACGAATTT
This sequence comes from Trichonephila inaurata madagascariensis, assembly GCA_019973955.1. Classification (NCBI taxonomy): domain Eukaryota; kingdom Metazoa; phylum Arthropoda; class Arachnida; order Araneae; family Nephilidae; genus Trichonephila; species Trichonephila inaurata. The sequence goes on along the minus strand of BMAV01002570.1, from coordinate 63,771 downwards.
TTCACAGATTAAATGCCTCAAACCATTCTTTTCTCGGAATTGATGAAAAAAAGGCATTTATAGCCACATCAATGTCTTCTTCTGAATGAAAACGACGTCCATGTAAATTCTTTTTTAACACGTTTTTATAAGTTTCACTTGTATGTAATGGAATCTTTGGACTCTATTTTTAACCACTTTAAAATAAATATAGCATTAGTCCCCTAACGTTCACTTATTGGAGAATTTCTGGAAGACATTTAGTGGTATACCAGTTTGCTGTTGCTGTCTTTTGTCCTTCCTACTTTATAGCTTTGACCAATCCCGTACTTAAGAAGAAAATGGCATACATTGCTTTTTTCATTGCTCGTTGTCTTTTCACCATTGTTGGCGTGGAATTATCTTTTAAGACCCACACTTAGCTTTCTTGATGTATTGGATCGTCAAAAAACTGCATGTACTTTTCATCACCCGTTACAATTTTAGAAATGATGCGGTGGCCACCATCATTTAGCAATTTAAGGAGGTTTTTTTACTGATTTTGACACGTTCTTTTTTGGTGTTCAGTTAGATTATGGGGAACTCAACGGCAAAATACTTTTTTCATACATAATTCTTCATGAATAATGTTGTGTCTGTCTGCGGATCCAATGTTAAAAAAAAAGTTCCTTCTGTATCATTTGGTAGGGGTACAGCGATTATCATCCATTAACATTTTTCTAATGGCAGACACATTATCCGGGATTATTACCGACCGCGGCCTTCCTGTGTTTTCTTCATCCTGAAGAGAATTGTGACCACTGCAAAATTCTTTAAGCCATCTGAATACAGTAGCACGGCATGGAGATTCATCACCAAATACTAATAGCAGCCGTTGATTTAATCCAGCTTTAAAATCATAGAAAATCACGATAATGTTCTTGCGTAAACTCCATTTTCTCTTCCGTCTAAAATTTATTCTACGCTAAACAACTTGAAATAAGACAGTAAAAAGTTGTTTGCTGCGTTAAAATACTTTGTATTTTCAAACTACACTGTTTTTTTTTTTTTTTTTTTTTTTTTTTTTGTAACTTTTTGTCTACGCGTATCTCAAAAATTTCAGAGTTACCCTCGTATTTTAGAATAGATTTAATTTAAGAACAAAAATGAGAATAAATAAATGTGTGTGCCCACACGATAAAGTGAAAACTTCTGCACTAGTTCTTCAGTTTGAATACCGTAAAATCCGGCGTTAAACGCGTACTTTGAAGACAAATAATACCAAAACTTAAGGGTGAGCGTTATACGCCGGATATAAAAACAATAACTGTAAAAATAACAAAAGAGAAACAAGAGCATAAAGAAAAGAGCATAAAAAAAATTTACTTCTACATGTAGCTAAACACTGTTTGCTTAAAAGAAACGACTTGCCTTATGAACTCAAAGAGTTGCAGTTCTAGAATATACTATTTTTTCAAAAGTCTGGGATAATACCTGGAATAAATGACTTCAAAACATAAAAGCAATGTATATTAATATTTATGATTTCATCGTTAAAAGGGGGTGTGCATTATACGGCGAATATAATTAAAATTTTTTAAAGAAATGATCTTGAAAGTATAGGTACGCGTTATACGCCTGATTTTAAGGTATATGTATACTGTATTTATACTCGAATCTAAGCCGCACTATTTTTGCAGTGTTAAGGCTACAGAAAATCGGGTGCGGCTTAGAATCGAAGGCAAAATATTGTTGAAAGGGGGAAATTGAGTTTCCATCCGTTTCAAGAGGAAAAATGTAATCATCTTTCTGTCCACTTGCATTGATGACTTATGCCATCCCGCAGTTTATCTCCAGTATCCTGAACATGGCTGTCTGCTCGTGTTTTGGAATTTTTTTTTTCTTTTTTCGTATACGCTTTCTTGTAATCACCTCAACTCCAAAGATATTGGTAATAGTATCAAAACAGTTCACAAAGACACAAGAATAAAAAAGGAGGCAATTTTATATGCAGAAAATAAACGGAAACAGAGCAGCGGCCACGGAATTGAAACAAATGGCGGAAACAAAATAATATATAATTTTTGCTTATAAATGTGTTCAGCAGTCTTTAGTAATTCTTTTGCATTCTTCTCTAAAAGTTCTTTTTAAAAAAATGTTGCATAACAAATGCATTAGATGGCACGGAAGACGACACCGTAAGGGAAAATGGCGACGCCAGGACCGATTCCGAAGTTAGCTGTGACAATGGGAGTGACAAATGATATTCGAAACATGATACTTACGGTTTGAGTAATTATAGGTTCATGTATGCATTTGAAAATTTTTAATACTGTTAAAGTAAATTAATTAATAGCTTCTTATTATTTTAATTAAATTAATTTTTTTTAATTTCTTAGGTATCGGATGTCGACGAAACTTTTACACATTTTTTCCCCCAACAGCGCTTAGAGAATTGGCTTAGATTTGAGTAAATACAGTATATATCTCAGATTCTTGGAAATTTTGTTATTCTCCAATCTTAGTTTAGTAAGATATTCTTTTGTATAACTTATTTTATTCCTTATTTACTTTGTGTGTGTGTGTGTGTGTGTGTGTTTAACATTACCATAATATAGATATTATATACCTGAAATTCTGCCTTAATTACGTATTTTTATAAATTATTATACCCCTGCATTTTTATTTAATCATTAATATTTATAAATTATTTTTTGTCGAATAGTTTCCACCAAAAGGGTTACCACTTGTGTGTGTGTTTTTTTACTGTTAAAGTGTATAATTCAGTTATTTCAAGAAATAACTACACAAGTCAGTTAAAGAATATAACAGATGAAAAATTTCACACACACATTTTACTTATTCTATGGAATAACTAATAACCGTTAAAAAGAGAGAGTTAACGATTTCAAAGATATTTTCAGCATTAATTGATCATAAATATCTCATAAATAGCTAAATTCTCTCTAAAAATACATGTTCTCCCTTTTCCAGATGATTAATTAATAAATAATAAGAAAAAGCAGATAATATAATTTATTATTGCTCATATTGCTAATATTAAAAAGAAAGGGGAAAAAAGAATATGTTTTTCCTCTATTACACTGGCACAATCAACTTTTCTACTCCAGGATATCTCATGATGTTGGAGTAACCAATAGTCACTCAAGGATAATAGGTACTTTTTTCTGTGCTGTTTTAACACTTTTTCGTTTCTGCTATCAAAGTTAATAATTATTCACGAGTAACTGCCTTTTCCTTTGTCCCAAGCTTTTTTAATAAAGATTCAAATCTCTCTTTCAATAAATATTTCTTATTTACAGGTTGGTCTCTCATTCCTGTAGAAGTCATTGCTTGAAAACAGGTTGCAAAAATATTTGTTAATAATCGCAAAAAAATATTTGTTAAATATTTGTCGTCTCTCTTTCTCACTCACTTACCTTCTTTGAAAGGTCCTTTTAATAATATAAACATTTTCATAGGCTTCTTAATTGCTTGTAATTGATACTAAATATATTAACCAACATTATTTACAATCAGCAAACAAAAGCTGAATACACAACTGGATTTCTTCTTCATCTCTGAGTCTTTATTCGACTGTACAAATATAGATAACAGGCTTTAAAAAAAACTGCCATTCCATCTCTAATCTTCTCAACAACAAAAAAAAGTCTCCCAACTTCTTCATTCAATCTTCTGCTATCACTGCTCGTATTTTTTCCAAAAGGATTTCTGTCGCAAAAGATCGTTTCACTCGCGATTTCTACCTTAAAGCCCCCCTGGGCTTTCTCCATCGGGTCGAGGTCCAAAAGAAAAAAAAGTGTTTACACAAAACCCAAATGTCACGCTTCTTGTCTGAGAAACAGAGAGGATAAATTGTAAAAGGAAAACTAAAGTAAGAAACACAGTTTGGGGGAGAACAAATTTATTTTTCTTTCCCTTTTTTTTCCCCTTCTAAACGTGCTGACTGCGATAGACAGTAGTTCTAACTGCAGAAATCCACCCAGAGGTGATGTACGACTTTGGGATCTTTAGAACGTTGTTGGGGTGGCGTTGCCACCACTATTCTTCAAAGTCTGTTGCTTCTGGCCAATTCTGCTGAAGACACATGTTGTCAGATTGCTAGCGGAACTAAGTGAGCTCAGGGCATGGGAGGGAATTTTTTTTCTGTCTCCTTTCTGTAAAGATGATAAAAAACAAAGCTAGCTGTTGTAAGTATCAGATCGTTTTGTTTTGGGTGTTGGAGTATGGAATCAAATTACACAACGCTTGTAGATCGTTCATCTTTTACTGTCAGCGAGTGGTAATGGATATTTTTGCCGTTTGATATCGGTAGATTGAATCTCTCTGATAACAAAATGTTCTCATAAATTGTATTTTCCCCTCATTCGTATTGCGATATATTGTCGGTATTGCGAGAAACGATTTTTGAAAAATTCTCTGATATCAAGTAAAACTTCTCTTAATTTGCGAATTTTTTTTTTTTTTATTATTGATGTACTTTTTAACTCGCATTAAGTTTTATTTCTCACCTTTTTTATTTGTTATATAAGTTTCTCGAAATCATTGATTGCCTAGCATGAAACCCACCTAAATTAATTCAAATCTTTTTCACAAGAAATTCTTGATTAAAAATTCTGTTTGTTTGACTAATTTGCATAATATTTGCCTAAATTTGCTTCTATCTCAAACGCTTTTTTTTTATATATATATTTTAAAAATAGAAATGTTGGTGTTTGCTTAAAATTTTTTAATTAAATTTAAAGGAAAAGTTGGGAGAATCTGTGATTAGATATAACTTTAAAATATTGAAACTTATGAAAAGGGGAAAAAATACGCAACTTAAAAATGTTTGTAGATTCTAAAGCTTTTTGTTTTTAACAATACTAAAAGCAAAAATAACTTTTCAACCAAGATGAAAATGTCATAAACATCAGTAATTTTATATAAAATAATATTTACAGAAATATTTTAGTACACACCTTCTATGCAATATTTAATATATATATTATAATTTTTTCTTGTTTGAAGATAAGTATTCCGTGACTTTTTTTGTAACATTTGTCGCAAAACAGACAATTAGAACAGACAAACCTTACAACTAGGGATGGCGATTTTTTCCGAAAAAGATCGATTTTTAAATCGATTCGAATCGTAACCTGACCTTTTCAAGTCTGCATTTACAATGTACACATAAATCCATTTTTATGAAAAACAAGAAAAATGCCATAATAAACGATCTTTTATCAGTAAAATCAGGGGATTTTTTAGTTCAGGGAATTCGACAATTATTTTCATTACCATATCAAAGTATCAGGTATAAAAGAAGACATTTATTTTCTAAAAGTATTAAAAGTATTTGTTGCATTAAAAAGTTTAGAAAAGAGATAATATAGCTTATAGTTCCCAATGCTTAATATCTAAACTTTTTAAAAACAGTCTCTCAAGTCTACTGGGAACCAAGCGGTTCCGCTCATCACCTACGATGTTGCTGGCAATTGTAAAAAGGTGCTCACAAGGAACAGATGATCCCACGATACTCATATAGATCATGTCTATATAGTGAACGTAATGATAAATAGAGTTATTTTGTTCTTGCCAGTAAAGTATAGGATCATACTTCAGGTGCACAACTGCCTGCGATAAATAGAGTTTAAATTCTTTGGTTTTTATGGTTTTTACCAACATATGCTTAAACGGAAAAAATGCGAATGTCGATTTTCTAGGATGAAATATCGATTCACTGAATCTATTCAGTGCTACATATCGATTTAAAAAAAATCGGATTTTTTTGGCGCGAGAAATCGATTTTTCGATTAATCGATCTAAGATCACCATCCCTACTTACGACTCATATGGACAATTGTGAATGAAATGCAGTTTATGAAAAAACTTCATCACAGAACGGTAAGATTTGAGAATGAAATGCAGTTAATGAAAAACTTCATCACAGGACGATAAAATTTGAGAATATTGCTTTATGCAGTCGAATCTGAGTTTAAGTGAAGTAAATTTTTAGGTATCAAAACTGCTTCAAAGAACTTCAGCATTCATCGAAAATCTGGATATTATAAAATCTGATATGAATAACCATGAAAGATATTACACTTTTCATTTTTGAGGTGGGAAGAGGTCTTAGAATCTCAGTAGAGTGCGAAAATTCAGATATAGCCTTCCAAAATTGGAAATCCTCTGAGATTCGAACATTTTTTTCCTTGCATGTTTTTCATAGAATTCTAACTCAAGATACACGCGCGCGCGCGCGTAATCCAAAGAAATCTGAATTGGATATCTGGTTCCTCTACGAGAATAGTATTCAAAGAAAAAAAAGTGTCAACTCAATGAATATATTTTACAGAAGTATGCGCATGCATTTTATAAAAGTAGAATACAGTAGAACAATTTTGGGAGGTTACCGGTCGAGATTCGAAACATCTGTTTTAAATTGAAAATTAACATATAACTATAGAATCGAAACTTGAAAAGGAAAATAATAATTTTGATTAAATCGAAACATTTTCAATTTTTACTAAATACAATTAAGAGAAATTAAAACTTTTGTATATATAGAGAGAGATTGATTGATTATTTATTATCGTCGTACATTGAAGTAACATATAATAGACCAGGGGTGGGCAGACTTTTCCAGGGTACGGGCTACTTCTAATTTTTTAAAGGCTTTGCGATCTACCCAATATTAGTGGCGCACACAAGGAGGGGGGAGGCCCTCCCCAATAGTCCTTGATTTTTTTTTTACCGATTGATTATAATCCCATGTAAAAAATATTTGGTTGTGTATTGCGGTATGATATGGAATGGTAGACTTTCGACGCCCCCCCCCCCACTCTTGAAAAATTCTTGTGTGCGGCAATTCCAAATGTCGTAGGTGTGTTAAAGTAGGAAAAGGTCTACAATATTTTAATAATAAAAATGGAATATGTACTTATCTGCAAAACTAAAAAAAATAAAAAAAATAACACTTTTAAAACTGCGTTTAAAGCAAGATAAAAACATAATCATAACAGCCGCAAAAATAATAATATCAAATGATGCATTTATTATCAAATAATTCAAAAACTTAAGAAAATAAAACATTTTGATATCTAAAATTAATTTTCGTTGTTATAGTCAGTAGAAAACTTAGTCTGCATACTTCAGCCAATCTTGAATATTTCCGTATATAACTACTAACTGCTAAAATCTTCAGGTGGTCACCCACAAATGTCTTGGCGGTCCACCTGTCGATCGCGATCGACGTAATGCCTACTCCGTATGTAGACTATACGCGACAAACCTCATAATTCTTTCGGTCTAGGGATGGGGTCGATGCTTGAGGTGACATTCCAATCTCTAAACGCTTACGAAAATACTTTGAGCCTTGACAGATTTAACCATGCATCAACCTCTCTATAACAATGTTTCTTCAATGGGACCAGAACTCGACAGAAGAAATGCAATCGACGAATTTGTGACTAAAGGCCTTATAACACACTCATGTCTAGAACAACTCGAGTCTCTTTCGAACAACTGTTTTGGGAAATTTTTTGAGCAGCTGTGAGGATGAAGGGTTGCCGTAAACGAAACGATTCCCTCTGACGCCAGCTGCGTCCTATCTTCACATTGAAAAATTTTAATTCGAGTTTTATGCTTCGGAAAATGAACATCCAATATTATTATTATTTTCTCGCGCTTTTGTTGGCAGACGTAAACAGAAATGGAGCACCAGTTTAAAATGCTATACGCCATTAAAATATTACCCACCATTTATGATCCATTGGACCAAGCCGAGGCTACCATCTCTACCACCATCTTGTTTACGACGTAGGGAAACGAAGAACTCCATTGGTTAGAATTTCGAGCAATTCTTTCAGCTCACATGAGAAAAGTTGTTCGAAGCCATTGGTATGGCAACTGGGTAATAATTGCTCAAAAGTGTTGTTTGAAAGAAAAATTGCTCCAAATACGGTGTACGTGTGATAAGGCTTCAAGACCACTCGACAACTGCAGTCACGGGAGAAAAAACAAATTCAGAATTGCGCAAAGTCTCAATATATTGTGGATATCAATCTTACTCAACTTTTATATTAGAAGTTGTTTTATTGGATAAAACGTGTTTTTCTTCATACTAGGCAGTTTATAGCCAGTAACACTTTGAACCTGAAAAATAAAATTTCAATTTGCAAAAATAACCGATTTAGAATTAGGTGCAAAATTAAAGTTAATAAAATAATGCTAATACTGTTTAACCATTCTTGGAAATGTAAGAGAACTAAGACGAATTCAATTTTAAATTGACTTAAAAGTTGAATATTGTTGTTTTGAAACTGTGATCAATATATTTAAAAAAAAAACTGATTTTTTTTTTTTTTTTTTTTTTGAATCTGTTTTATTGTGGATGTATAAGGAAGTGGTATTTGCTTTCTGTTCGAAGAAAATCTTCTGTCATTACTGAAGAATTCTAGAATTAACTACAATTTACTCCGAAGGAGAGAGTTTTAGTATTAACGTCGCACTATAACGAAATACGAGGGCTATTGGCGATGGAACTCGTAATTCTGAGCTATTGTCAAGTGACGAAGACGACACCTGAGCAGGCACCACCTCTCCATAGAAAAATTAAACATACATCAGCCCCACCCACACCTACTTGGCGGGTCCTTAGTGGCGAACCCTCGACACTTTGGCTACAAACTTTGGCGTGGTAGTTAGAAGGGGTGCCAACTCAGGTGTCCACCCTGTCACTTGATTATGGTCCAAAATTACGAGGTCCGTCGCCAAATGCCCTCGTGTACCAAATGCTCTCGACGTTAATATTCACTCTTTCACTTACTTACAAACTAGTGACCATTATCCCACGGCTACCATGGCCGAAATTCATTCCAAAGGAATTTGTTATTTAATTGCGTGGATTGTTTTTTCAAATTAAAGGCGAACATCCGCGTAACGGTACAGATATTTATTTATTACCCTCTATTTTAATATTCAGTGCTTATTTTCTATCTTATACTTTGCAATTCATATTAATCACAATAATTAAGTTATAAAAAAATTTCAAATTAAAATTAAAATAGATGGTATATTTCGAGAATTAATATTTCCAACTCAACTCATCACTAAAAATCAACCAGTAGCTTAAGCAAAGATTAAAATTTTAACAATATTTTTTCGACTTTTCTGTACCTGTTCTCAATTTCACGGTAAAAATTTCTAATAAAAGGTACCTCTCAAAAACTTAAAAAGGCAGAAAATTTCTCCTCCCTGGCTGGTTAAACGAGTAATGCCGGGATGGAACAGATGGCTAAAACTTATCAAGCAGAAAAGTTGGAAGGAAAAGTTTTACCGCCAATTTAAGCAAAGTTAAAAAAAATTAAATAAATACCTTACATTAGGAGAGAGCCTTTAAGGTTTGAAACGAAAATTATCGACGGAAAACCTCAAAAACAAAGAAATCAACATTAAAAAGTAATCACACCGTTTCGGCGATACTTGAATTCTTTTAGTTGCTCTCAGCATTTTGATTAATTTTTCATTGGTGTTTGGATTTCGGTTAGGCTGCGGTTCTGATGTTTGTTATTCGTAATATTTAATGAATGGTTACCGTAACAGCTTTTGAAATTCGGAAAAAAAACACGTGGAGATCGGGTGGTTAGCTGAAAGGATAAATAGTTTTCAATCGAGAATCAAATTCTCATTTACTCCAGCAAACATTTCTGATTCTAATTACATTATTTATAATATTTAAGGGAAATTTTTTTATGATTTTAAACTACGCAATCTTTATTTACTGAATAATTTGCTTGAATTTGCTTCAAAATTTCTCATTTGCCGCAATTTGAGTTGACACTAAGATTTCTAAGAGTCTTTTTCTTTTAAAACTTCTATAGAATTTTTGAATAGATTTAATTCTATTTAAAATATATTATCAACGTAAAACTGAATTTGTTTAATTTAATGAATAATATATACACAGTGGTGGGGCAAAAAATCCAGATAACGTTCAATTTTTTGTTTAGTTTTCATGTCAGACTAAATTTTTCGTTATAAACTTATCATACTATCTTAACTATTTTTATGGATTCTAAAGTATTTTTCAATTCCTTCTATTAGTTCACAATCTCCCTATATCGTTCAAATTTTCAATCGTTAATAAAAACACATTTTAAATCGCTCAATTGAGCTGAAATTTTACATGCGCGATTATATTGGATCACAATACAATAATTTCATTATAATGAATAAAAATTAATTTATTAAAACCAATTATTCAAAGAATGACAAATACGGCTACGTTGGCATCATTTATGGCGACTAAATACGCCGAACTAAATACGAAATGTATTTTAAAATGTATTTTCAAATTTTTTTTTTCTATCTCAATATTTCATGGAAATTTGTGACGTTCTAATTCATACTTCGTCTTATTACACAGCATTTTCAAAGTTTGAAAACATCCCATACTTAGGAAGTTTTTTTCCCTTTAACATGCAAAGGAATAAGTCATTTAGCATTACAAAACAGAAGAAAAAATAAAGGACAGATTTTATACTATAAAAAAAGGGACGAGTTCCATAAAAAGAAAAGTAGAGTAATAAAATATGCTGCTCTGTACATGATAGTGCGGTTAGACTGCTAAATTAATGATATAGTGTTTTTTTATTGGAAAAGTTTATTCAATTTTGGGCCCTCTTAAGAGAATACGGCTTTAAAATTTAAAACCTTTCAGATTACTTTAAATAAAATCGAATTTAAAAGTATTCATGAATTCAAAAAACTTAAGGTATCCGACTACATTCTTAACCGTGATTTTGCAAAAGCGCGTAAATGGATAATATTTATAATATTTAGTATCACTTAGATTATAATACATGTATACAATTGTTTTAAGGACATTATGACAAGAAAAATTATTTAAATACAATATTTTGGCAAAAAATTAACTTAGAATAAACTTTTTTCCAAATGTTCTCCTTTTGTAAAAAATGCTTCTATTGTATTAATATTTTGCCTGTAT
>BMAV01002570.1:36925-47802 GCA_019973955.1 Trichonephila inaurata madagascariensis | reverse complement strand
AGGATTGAAATATGGCTTTAAAAAGAAGAAGAGTAAAGCTCGTGGCTCAATAATTTGAATTTTCCTGGAAATGACAGATATAGTCGAACCATGAACGCGATGACTGTTTTTAAAATGCGCCAAGACCTTTGAAATGCTAAAACAGAGATAGCACAAAAAAAATATTCAAAGAGGATGTTTATTAATATTGAAAAAATGTATGCAATTGTTTTTTTATAGAAAAAATCATTTTTATAAATTCAAATAAGATTCAATATTTTTTAGTTTGTGAGAAATTTCCGTAGAATTACGAATAATAAAGTTTTGCTAATTGAGTTAAATATTATGTTGTTATTATTTTTTTAAAAAAGGGGGTAGAATATTTTTTATATCATTACCACCAGGAAAAATGAATGGTTCATTTTTTTAATATCCTTTAGTTCCAAATATGGACTTATATTGTCAACAGTTGATTTTTTCTTCTTTACTTTTAATAATTCACAGGTGAAACGAATTCCTTAATTGCTACACACACCATCCACGATTGTATCATAAAGTTGTTGTTTTTTCGTCATAAAGCTTGTTGAAGTTTTTAAAAATATATTTTTGACAATGTAACTCCCTGTAAAATGAATTCTGTTATTTGAAATCATTCAATGGGAGAAAAAAAATGTTTCATTTGCTATTTATCAATTTAAGAACAAAGTATTTGCTTTGTTAACTTGTAAGCTTTACAAATGCTACAATTTACATGATCTTTGGCCTATGAATAACATTGGTAAAAAAATTACAAATCATATAATTTTTTTTAAAAAAAAATCTCTAATATAGCAGATAAGTATTTAATACATATCAATAATACATCAAGAATTTTTCCATTATGCAATCTGGTTTTAAGAATAGTGTTTGCAATAAAATTCCAGAAAAACTGTGTTTGGGAGTGATATACTAGATTACTACCAGCTAATGATTCATTATGTTTTCTCCATTTTTTAACATTGCTTGGTAAATGCTTACTTAAGATTCAAAAACAAATGGGAGGCCTTTTAAAACAGTCCTTGATTTATTATTGTATCTTAATTATTGATTGTATTATCGAAGGTAAATGCATTAAATCTTTGATTAGAGGTGTTTAGCAACATGAAGAATCTGAATCTGTACTGGATATTACGGCGCATAACGTACACTTTTAACACACAAAAATAAGATCAAGATTCACGAGTGCGTGTTATATAGCTGTGGTATAAAGAAGATGGCTTGAAAAATAAAGGAAAGTTGAACATTAAAAAAAAATTAGATTTCTACATATATCTAAAGATTTTTCATTAAAATAAAAGAGAACACACCTTATCAAATTTCTCTCGACAAGGAAATACCTTATAAATTTTGTCTCTCTCCATTTTTTTCTGCTTTGGGCTTACATCATTGTTCAAAATCTTGGGATAATGCTTCGAATAAATGACTACAAATATAAGAGCATTGCACATGTTCATTTCTAGTTTTTTATTAAGGGGACACGGTACGATTCTATTGACAAAAATCGGTCAAAAAATCAAATCTAATTTTTTTAGCCTAAACTATTCTTTATATACTTTTCTATAAGCTCACAAAATTTGAAACATCTTAGTTAAAAAACTTCAGAATTATGGTAGCTTTTACGTTCGTTTTTGTTCACATCCCACGGCAAATCAAAACTTTAAGCTTACTTATCTGAGAACGATAAAATAACTATAGTTTGTCTTTATTTAAAATGCTAAGGCTTTTTTTTCTATTGTGTCTAATGCTTTGATTTATTTTTACCTATTGTACATGTAACAAAAGTTGGTATGCATTTTTGAATCAAAGCAACAGTTATTTTTTTAAAAATAATTAAACTCAGAATTTATACATTTTTTAAAAAAATTTTCAATAAGCATTCATAAAAAGAAGTATTGTACAAGTACCAACCATGTTATCGCAAAATCCATACCAACTTTTGTTATACATAGTTTGACGTACTTTTAAATCAAATTTCATGCGTGTACGTCAGTTTTTGTAGGATGAGTAGTATTTTAAAATCACTTCACAAAAATTTGAAATATTTTCCTTAAAAAATTTAAATGGCTAGCCTTTTATGAAATTTTGAGCACAAAATCTGTTTTGCATAGTATACACACATAGGAGGCAACCAAAAATTTTTTGAAAATCCTTAAATTAAAAATTTTAGCGTAAATCGTACCATGTCCCCCTAAAAAAAAAGGCTGTACGGTGAACATAACTCAAATTTAAAAAATGCAGTTTGAAAGTATAGGTGCGCATAATACACAAAAATATACGGTGTATAAAACTTTTGATAAGTTGCATTTCATTTTTTTTATATTTGTTTTCGATAGATTTCATATTTTTATAATAATACACTGCGATAAGCCTTAATACCTAAAAGAAAATTGTAATTATTTTGTGCAAAATGCTGTGAACAGTGTTGAATAGCATTATTTTAACCGTTAAAAATTGGACACCCTTTTTTAATATTAAAAAACTCATAAACCTCATAAGTTACTGAGAAAGGTAACTAACAACAAAAATTGAAATTTGGCCCAGTTTTTATAAAATCAAATATTTCAAAAAATTCATTTTATAAACGATTTTTTTAGAATTTAATTAACTATTTTATTAATAATTAATTAATTAATCCTTTAAAAGCATAATTTAGCTCCCTTCAGTCTATTAAGAATAACATCAACTTTGTGAAACTACGATGAGAGAGAGGATTGCGAAAATTGTTCAGAATGTCTTTCTTTTTTTGGCGATTATACTGTAAGCCTGCATATTGTATACTGTTTCAGCCTGTACAAAAATTAAAGAAACTAAACCAACTGCTTTTATAAATACTTATTAGTACAACATTTTATGGGAGTATTTTAATCCATTTTTAATTATTTAACGTTTAAATACCTAGAATCAATGAAATCTTTTCACGTGCTTTGGGAAAAAGACGATTTCTTAAAAAAACAAACATTGAATTCAAGGTTTATTTTATAATTAGCACAGAAAAAACTTAATTTTTTTTCTTAACTTTAATACGATTATTTTTTTTTAATTATAATTCCAACGCTTACTTCTTATTATTCCCTATCCCTATTATATTTCATTTCAAATATTCTTCTTAATAAATACTGCTTTGGGATATCTCAGTTGTTATATCCAAAACAGTAATATTTTTATTGACTCAATTCTTGTTTCTTGTTGTTCAAAAATGAATTTAAGCTGTCTAATCCTTGATAAAAACCTTTTTGTGAAAGATAAATAATTTAAACTGAATGAATGCATTATTTGGTTTTCTCTTTTCTTCTTACGCTACTTTTATATTTTCTTTGTTTCTTATTTTCAGAAATTATTTGATTTAATATTCCTAGACTCAAATGAGATTATACGGCTCAAAATTTTATTCAATTCTCGAATGAAAATCGAGTTTACATTGTTGTGAATTATCTTCGAATGAGAATATCATTTTGTTCTACAGTTGTTTACACAGAATCAAAAATGGCAAAACTGAGAAGTAAAATTTCTACCGATGAAACAACAATTTTAATTTCTTCCAGATTGCGTTTAACTCGGTTCTATTTTTTTTTAATTTCCTTTTTTTTTAAATCACATGTGCTACAGGCGAACTTTTATTTAACTTTTAAATGTTTCAAACATTTTTGAATTTAACTTGGAATAACTAAAAGTTAAAAACACGTGGTTTTTTTTTAAAATTTATTATTATTATTCTGATTATTTGTTGTGGAGTTCTTGGAATCGAATTTTTCTCTACTGCCGTAATTATTAAAAAGATTATCCTTTTTCTAAGGTATCCGAGTACGTTCAGAGTATATTTTTTAAAAATAGCGTACTAAAACATTATAAAAGCATTTTTTAAGGATCACTACCAATAAATATTTAATATTTAACCATAAATATTTCAAATAAATTATTTAAATTTATGAAAATTGCAATAAGTGAAATGTGAGCAATTTTTTTTTTAAAAAACACTTTAAAGCAGTTAGAGGAAAAAAGTGAGTGACAAACTTATAACAATAAAAGAGTTACTAAAATGGTATCCATATATTTATCCATGGAATATACTAAAATTTAATGTTTTACTAATATATAAAAATAAATTTTAGAGCTGATCGAATAAATGTTATAAGAAATGGGACATATTTTTGAGTCTATTATCGAAATATCAGGCCATAACTCAAGCAATATTCACCTAGTAAGAAATATTTTTATGCATTCACTATAAAATAATATATAAGTTCAAAAAGTTTCACTGTACATTTATAATATTTTGAGTTTTCAAACTCGCCATGGTAGATTTTGAACAATTTAAATGCCCACTTCCGATTTTTCTAATTTTATGTAATTTATCGTAACTCGGCCTCTATCTAACGTATAAATTAAATAATATGTGTTTTGTGAAGCCAAAAAATTGCTCTATTCCATAAAGTTTTTTTTTTAAAAAAATGTGTGTTTTGATCGAAATCGGTTATTGCAACGTGTTTGGGGGTGGACGTGGTAGTCTAGTGTACAAGGTAACGGACTCTCATGTCCGACGTGTCATGAGTTCGAGAGTACCACTGAAGACCCGCTGTGTAGGGGAGCAATGCAAATTAAATCTGTCGAAGCTCAAACATCTTCTCATTGGTGTAGTGTGGTGTGGAAGTTAGGAGAAGGGGGTGACAGCTGAAGTGTCGTCCTCGTCACTTGACCATGGCTCAAAATTACGAGATCTGTCTCCAAAAGTTCTCGAGTAGCTGAATAGGTTTTTTCCAAATGGGGATGAGAATTTACATTTTTACCATTGCAAATTTAGTACATTCCTCAAGAGTTAGTATCACTTTTTAGTGCGGCACCATATAGACGATATCAATTGGTACAAATAATTTTGACGGCCAGCTTCCTCCCCAGAGGGAGGCACCTGAGCTCAGACGATGCGAATTTTTAATAAGAATTTAATTTTGCCGTGAGCACCCAAGCCAAGCAGGCACACAAGGGATCTTTTACATGCCTCATAATCATACGACATGAGCACTGTTGATTTTGTGCATCTTGAAAATTCTCTGACTTAGACCTTAGGTGCAGAAAGCCAGCGACAAACCAACTACGCCACCCAGCCAGCAAATTAGCTGAATAGTGCGACGTTAATATTCACTCACGAAACGTGTTCGGATACCTTAAATTAAATTATTTTCATTAAAAAATAAATTTATTTATAAGTGATAATTTAACATTTTTTTTAAAAAAAAGAAGTCGATATAAATATTTTTGATAAAGCATTTTGGTACATTGATAAATAAATATGAAATTGTGGATGGTATTGTGCTAGTTATTCTGGATGAAATTTTTGACTATATTTCAGTTTGAATAAAAAGCAAAAAGAATTTTAAAAAATACCCAGTTAAAACTAACCCTATAATAACGAAGCTATAAATAGGGAATACATCAGTCAATCTGTTTTTAGAACTAGTTAAAAACTCCCTAGAACATTATCTGTCACGTCTGATTTTAAACAAGCTCTTCCTTTGTTTGTCGGATATCATTATCCCATTAAGTTATGGTAAGACGAATTTTTTTCCAAAGTTTTTTCCTGAGTTTTATCTAACCAATCTTTTCTGTATAAATATTTTGGCCTTGGTGTACAGAACTGAATTTGCATTCTTTTAGTGGCAGTGTCGGGTTGTATTTGACATAAATATTCATTCTGTATCACTTTCCTTTTTGGCCACCTACCAAAGTCATAAATGCTTTCTTAATGGAGAAAAGAAATACTTTAATAACAGATTTGCAATTTGAATACAAATTTTCTCGCTAAATCTCCATTAGATAGCGTTTGCAAAGTAAGTGTTCTGAAAACAAAAACAGATTACTCAAAACTTTGCCTTTTTTATTTTCAGCAACATTTTCGTGTCTTTAAATTTGTTAGATGATTTCATCTTCTAGTAAAAAAAATCAGCATAAATTACGTAAGTCGTGGTAATTCTGAGGAATGAATTTCATTGACTAATGTAATTAATGAGTATTTTTAAATAATGTTGTATTAAATCGAAATAAAAATGGCACCTCCCACGCCCAAGAAAAGCTTGTTTCATTAAGACTCAGAAGATGAGGATATGATACACGATGTAGATGAAAAATTAATGTATGCTCACACACACACGGTCTGATTTCTCACATTTCATGATCCCTACCAGAAACCGAAGAAATTAAAATTCACACAGAGAAAGTTTAACACATTAAACATTGTGTTTTGGTATGGGACGGGAAATTGAATGATTTTCGATGCTTCTAATTTCACTTTTTAGCATTTTTAATGTAGTGTAACAATTATAAATGAATTTTTAATACGATTTTAATGAATTTTATTTCTTAAATATACCTTATTCATATTAATTTAAAGTTTTAACTGTGTTTTTAAACTTTTTATGGAAGTTTAAATAAAAGTTTGGCGCAGTATAGCCTAAATCACCTCTTGCGCCAATAAACCCAACAATCACTCATTCACTTGAATAAAGTTGTCCATATTGTCTAAATACTAATTAATTTATTAGTATTTTTGCAGATCCAAGCTAGCACATTGTTTTATTATTATTATCACTGCTATCATTTTACAACTCTCTATTAAGATTTAATTATAAAATGTATCATTCAGGTTTTGTCATTATACTAGAGTTAAAAATAATTTAAATTTTTATCCAGATAAAGAAGAATACACATTTTAAATAATCCTATGGAACAATTATATCAAACTTGTTCATACTAATAATAACCAACGGAGTAAAATCATGACAAATACATGATAGATGCAATCACGTATTCTCCGTTGAATTCAAAACAAACTGACTTTAGACTTACACTTGTTGCTCTATTTGTAAAATGTAAATAAAATTTAAAATTCGGTAATTAAGTAAAGCTTTTTAATGTTACAATTCTTCAAAAAGCTTTTCAAAATTTAAAAATATATATACTATACGTGTACTTTCAAATAAAGTGCATTTTGTATTCCTATCTGCGTCATTATTGTTGACAAATATGTACATTTATAAAAAAAAAGTTTTCTGTGGAAAAAGGAAACTTGGGTAGCAGCTGACCGCATGAATTGATTGGCTGGTAACATAATTTGCATTTATCATGTAACTATGACGTCACGTGAAATTATGAACTAATTGGCTGTAAATATGTGATTGCAGCTATCATGTGACTATGGCGTCACATGCTCATTGTTAAAATACAAAAAGATGTTAATCACAATTGATATAGTTCCTCTCATTAAAATAAATTGAAATCTAATAAAATAAATTGAATATTTTAAGTCAGCAAACATATTCAATATAACGTCAAAATCGATTGGACATTTCGCAGCGGTTTCTATTCCCGATTCTTACTAATCCTCTAGGACAAGGGTGTCCAACACACGGTTCGCGGGCCACATGTGGCTCGCCAGTTCGTAAGTTGCGTCCCTCCGACTCTTTTTTAAAAAAATTTAAATATCAGGTTTTTAAAGTTTTTTTCATTTTGAAATTTATTTGAGGGGAAATTTATCCTTACTAATATTATAAATGCGAAAGTTTGTTTGGATGTTTGGTCGTCTT
This sequence comes from Trichonephila inaurata madagascariensis, assembly GCA_019973955.1. Lineage (NCBI taxonomy): Eukaryota > Metazoa > Arthropoda > Arachnida > Araneae > Nephilidae > Trichonephila > Trichonephila inaurata. The sequence goes on along the minus strand of BMAV01002570.1, from coordinate 40,210 downwards.
TCACTCAAAAACAACTGAATGGATTTTAATGAGACTTTACAATAATATAGCTTATACATCATAATAACACATAGGCTATAATTTATAAAGATATTGCGTGAAGTGTCCAAAATAAAACGATATTTGTCAAATAAGTAGGAAAATTTTCTGCTATCGCAAGCAATTCTGGTGTGCGCTGCAAAAAAAGCACGCGGCAGCATATATCTATTTTTTTATTTGTGTAGAAACTCTTTTTGTTTTGTCCAAGCAAGGCCCTCGCTTCTAATTTATTCCGATGATCAGTGAAATCCCTATATTTTTTTTATTATTATTATTTTATAATAAAACTAAATTTTGAAGAGAGAGGTTGTTTTAAATCTATCTTTATTTGAACAGCTACTATTGATTTTTCTCATGGGTAGGCCATTATCGCCAAAATAGTAAACCATAATACCATAAAAATTAATAATTTATTTCTATGCACGTTTTTTTTTATGATTTTATTATGCACATTTGGTGGTAACAAATTGATCCTTATATCAAAATATATACTTTTATCGCTTCTGGTACTTAAAATAGACAAACTTTGTCTTTCACACTACATCATTTGGACAAATTTGCATAATTTGTTTGTGGTTAGTAGTTAATTATAACGCTATAATTTTAATTGAATAGGCAGATATTGCATTTTTTAAGTTTAAAAATAATAATAACCACTGTACTGTAATTTTTGGAGTGAGTGAATATTAACGTCGCACTGTTCAGTTACACGAGGGCTTTTGGCAACGGACCACGTAATTTTGAACAATGGTCAAGTGACGTGGACGACACCTGAGCTGGCACCCCCTTCTCCTAACTACCACATCACACCAGCTTAGCAGGAATATTCTACCAATACATAGCAGGAATATTCTTTGAAATCCACCCTTGCAAGATATGTGGAAGCACGGGTTCTATGATGAGTATTTTAGCGGGGAAGGCGAATAGTTTTGTAGCAGAAATTGCGTTTTTAGCTGACGGCGTTTTCAGTGGATTGCAAAGATTATCATTTTTGTCCCGAAAAAATAGTTAATGACACAATTTAAGTGCCTTATGTTTTTTGTATGTTAATGAAGACTTTAGAAAACGATTTAACTATTTATTTTAAGTGAACGGCGTATATAATTAATTTTACAGTGCAATATCTTTAATTAATTAAGTAGCTCTAACGGATTAAATTTCCCAAATTTGAGTATTTTATTTATGTATATCCCTTAATTTTCAATGTAGTGATCCAAAAAAAAAAAATTGCATGAAAAAAACTGCAGTAAATCATAATGCGGTAGATAAAGGGTAAACGTGCATCACGCCCCTACACGGTGGGTCTTTAGTGGTATTAGGCTCCAACTCGTGACCGTGCCAGCCTCTGTATTTTTTGAAAGTGTAGAAAAATTACCTACTAAGAATTATGCCGCGAAAGCGTAAGTCTAATCTTTCCCAAAGCTCTAATAAAGCTCGAGCTATGAAAGTAGCTAGACATTTGCCAACTTGACTCTATCGCCAACATTTCGCTATTTTTTTCATTGAATCGCCATTATAATTTAAGAAACGGCGTTGTTTGCGAATATTACAATTTGAACATAAAATAAATACAACAGAAAGTAATATTAATGTATTACACATTCAGATATTAATTATTTACCCTATTTTAAGCATTCATTACACAAAATTTGTAACAATGTGTTACTTTTGCTTAGCAGAGATCAGCTTAGGAAGGTATTTTCAAAAATCGACCTTCAAGAGAGTTACGGGAAGTTATAAATAAAAAAAAATCCTTTTTATCCACTCTATTAGATCTACAGACTTAAAATATAACAAAGGTGGTTTTTTTTCTTTTTTTGTTCAGCTGAGCCATGAAAAAAGTTTTTTTGTGTGTGTGTTTTTGTTGTTGTTTAATTTACGATTCACGTAAAATTAACTCATTGAAAACTTCTTTATCCTTTAATCTGTATTGTTTAATTTTTCAGTTCACCCGTGCGAAGAACGGGTATACCAGCTAGTATATTATATATATATATAAATCTACAATGTATTTGCTTGTTACCTGTTCTTGTTTTAAAATAAATTCTTTTTGATGATAGAAATGTCCTTTAGATTAAAATAGATTTATATTTTATCAAACAGTTACATTTGATTTTATTATAACTTTTTTAATAAATTCCGAATTGCATTAGGCATATCCTTTACAATGTATGGTACATGAATCTCTGTGTGTGAGACTTTCATTTTTCTTCTTCCTTTTCTGCTTGGAGTGTCCAAAACGCGAGACGCAGTCAGAGATGTTTTTGAAAGTTAAAAAAATATATTCTGGACGGTTAAGATAAAGGCAATGTATACTTAATCGTTTGCGAATAACAGCACAATCAAATTTCAACAATGAGTAACCAAAGATCGATTCAAAAGGAACATCGTAATTTTCAAGAGAATGGCAACTGTAATATTTTAAACATTATTTGATCACATTGCATTATTATATTATATAAACATTATTATATTTTTTATGTCTGTATACATGAAAAATAATGAAAACAATAATAATTATTCATTCTGTTTTAAAGTTTCGTTCCAATAAATGTTTTTTTGTTTTTTTTTTTGTTTCCAAATGTGATATAAAGTACATATTTTTATGTGCGACCCGCGAGATTATAATGTTTTTCCGAAGTGGCCCGCAGGGTCATTTGGGTTGGCTAACCCTTCTCTAGAGAATATTCTTTCGATGACGTTATATGATTGTAAAAGTGTTTTCTGTAAAGAAACCACAATTTGTGCTAATGAAGTTAACTATTTAAAGTTAAGAGAAGAGAGAAGTTAAGAGAAAGGTTATTATTATTGTAATATGCCTAAGAAGTTGGAAAAGTTAATAGACGAAATTGCCGTTGTCCAAATTGAAAGGATCCGACAAGTTATTTTAAGACTCGTATTATTGGTGAGAATCTGCTATTCATGTTAAGTACAAGATTTATATTCCATATATTTAAGGTATCCGACCACGTTCGGAACCGTGATTTTGAAAAGACGTGTAAATGGATAATATTTATGATATTTAGCGTCACTTAGATTAGAATACATGTATAAAATTGTTTTAAGGGCATTATGAAAAAAAAATTATTTAAATACAATATTTTGGCAAAAAATTAACTTGGAATAACCTTTTTCCAAATGTTCTCCTTTTGTAAAAAATGCTTCTATTGTATTACTATTTTGCCTGTATTCAGCTGAAACGTCTGTACAGAGGCTCAACTAGAATTTTTGAAACGCACAACTCGG
>BMAV01002570.1:13028-26925 GCA_019973955.1 Trichonephila inaurata madagascariensis | reverse complement strand
TAAGGGCTCTCTATCACGGGTAACTTCTCTTGACTGTCACTTAACTCCTTGAAATACTCTTCACACTTGCCACACGAACTAACATAACACTCCCCAAAGGCCGCACCGCTTACCCTAAACTTCTGTTATTTAAAACCTTCCTAATTTGCAACTTTCCTTCACGTTTTACTTCTCGGGTTGGTTGGAAAAGAATTGTCATTTATTCTGGCCCCAAAGAACCCAAAAGGACATGTTAATGAAAAAACGCGTGAGCCCGTCACAATTTTTAAAAATATTACTACTGTATTGCTACGAATTTCAAAAATATTCAAAATCAAACTAGAAAAAAAATTCGAAGAATTAATGTATTTAATAGTTGTATAAAATTGAGAGCATGCATGTCAAAGAGCGCACACATAATGTATACTCATGTATGAGCATGATAACATCAAAATAGAAAACTTTTCATTTAGCTTATTCTTAATTCTATTGAACGATACAAAAACACAGGGAAATGTAGGATTTCTTTCTGAATGTAAACTTCTGCTGGACTTAGGGACGTTGGTTTCTTGGCTTGTACCAGAGAAACAGCTTTAGCATTTGTAAAATCTCTTCCTATTGGAAAAAATTTGAATTTTTGTAAATAATGAGAAAATTGGACCTGGAGACAAATATCAAATCATGAGAACGCTGTAACTATATATTTCTAAAAAGTAAAGAGTAATACAAATAAGGGATGAAGTCCACGACCTCCCCTCCCCCCAACTTTCTACCTCCTGATACACGAGATTTTTGGAAAGATACCCAACCTTTATTCATAAAAAAACATCTGTATTCAGGTACAATAATATTTTGTAATTATCCTTCTAATTATTTAATTCCCGTGCTTTGCCTAGCTCTTTTCTTAACGTTCTGCCACTGTCGAAACCAGCGCTGGAACACCACCTTGAACGAATGTTTAGTGATCATTCGAATTCTACATGTATTGTGAGTTGAAGTAAGGTTTCTTTTAAGGAAACATTTTCAACTAAAAGGAAACATACAAACTTTAACAAAATAACTAAGCTGTTTTTAAAAATTAAATTTATACAAAATTTAATTCTGTAAATTTGTTCCACTTGTGTTTCTGACTTTTTTTTTCGAAAACAAATATCCGATGACACACAAATTCTTTTGCACACTCATCGACTGTCTTAAGACGATTGACAGCTTCTACAAGTAGGAAAAATGTCACACATACGCATTAGGATCTCCTTCAAATCACATATGCTTCCTTATCTTCATTCATTTATTTACCTTTTTTAATCACGCCCTCGTAGAATGCCCTCAACAGATTAAATTACAGAAAATAAATTAGTTATTAAATAAAAGATATTTTTGTCATAGCCAAGTTATTTACATACAATTCACAGAGGTGGCTAAAATAGAGATGTCAATTATATACTTACAACTTTCTGAATTACTAAAATCCTCCACAATGGCTTATACAAGGATGGGGTTTAGGGATTCAAACCCCACCCATAAATCAACAGATTTTTAATTTTTAGTATGATTACATCTTGGTGCTTTCGCTTAAGTTTTTTTAAGATATAACACCACCCATGGAAGTAGTCTGTGTGCACATCACTGGTCATTCACAGTCCTGACATTTTTTTTGCGTAACCAGACTCACTTCAAAGACCTTTCTATCCGTCATGGTAACTGCGATCCATATGAAGAGATAACATTTCAAACGGACACCCATTCAGCAGTAATTGGTGACCACATGAATCCACTATCGATTACTGCGTTTATGTCATATTTCAAGTCTCACTATCTTCAAGGGACTAGTGATCCGGATCCTGACCTTGTTACCCATTTACCCGTAACAAAGTGATAAGAGCGGTTCATCATCTTCCCTTTTATGCCGAGAACGGAAAGAGATATCGATGCCGCTTCAGGAGATGTTAAAAGTCTTTCTGCTGGTGATACATTTTGAAGATAGATAGGAAGCTGCATTGGACATTCGTTCGCTTAGGGTATTTTATTTAATGGGATTAAATATATTTTTCGCGCTCGAAATGAGTAGAAGTTTAATTTTGTTGTTGGTTTACTTAACCTTTTAACTGTCATGCCCGAGATAATCTCGAGCATGTCCAAAATGTCACACCCGAGTATTTTTTAAATTTTAATGCCCGAGAATATCCGAGGCATTTGCGCTCCAAAATGTCACGTCCGAGAATTATACGAGGGTAATTTTAATTTTAATACCCGATATTATCTCGGGCACGGCACTAGTGCTCCAAAGTGTCACGCCTGAGTATCATACGGGATATTTTTTTTTATTTTTAATGTCCGAGACTATCTCGCGCATGGCACTAGGACTCCAAAATATCACGCCCGAGTATTATGCGGGATAATTTTTTTTTGTGTACCTTATTGTTATACCCGAATACATATCGGGAGAAATTTATTTCGGTTTGATCTCTATGTCAAACCCGAATCTACATCGGGAAAAGTTAATTTGGGCTCAATCAATAGATGGTGTTTGATGAACAGTATTATCATACTTCCAAAATCACAAAATTTTTTAAAAAATGAAGAAATATACTCAAGCAAAGGATTGTTTTTAACTATAATTTAACTATGGGTGGTGTAGATTGTTGTGTTTAGGAAATATCCTTTCATCCGATGATCCAAAAACACCAGAAACAGATATTATAAAAAGATATTTTTACAATTACTGGACAAGGTACTCTGGAACTCATTTTTGCTCAATAAAAATGTAGTAGGGAAACGTATTACATTTTTAGAATTTCGAATCCAAGCTGTGGAAAAGCTTTTACATAAATATGAGGATGCGGCTACTTGGCAAAAAAATCTTGCCAGACAACTTACAGTAGATAACCCTGCTTGTTTTAGTGAATGACATTTTATACCCCTTATTCTTCTTACTCCTGCCTAACGTGAGCGTAAAAGAAAGTGTAAAGTTTGTTGGTCGAAAAAAGGCGCAAATGGAAAAAAGGTAAAGGAGGAAACATGATTCCGGTGTAATGATTACGAAGTTGGTTTGTGTTTGGAAAAGTGTTTCCAGTTATCATACAAAACTGAATTACTAAACTACTTATAAGTATTCATTTTTATTTTATTTTATTTTTTTAGAAAATAAAAAGAACTAGAAACGAATTTAACCACTGCCATGCTGTGTGGCAGCCACTTCAAGCAAATATGCATTTGCTACATAACCTTAAAAATTTTTAAGCATGTTATTCAAAATATCAATTCTTAACTACTATGTATAGTTTATTTTGTACTAAATATATGATTTTTTCATTAAAAAAATTTGACAATTTATGTACAGAAACCATCAAAACAACTTGACAGTTAAAAGGTTAAACTGTGCTTTGTTTAAAGCAGTTATTTTTTAAGTTGACTACGTTCGAAAGAGTGGTATTAAAAAAGCTTATAAATAGATATTTGTTTTGATGTTTAGTGGCAATTGAATTAGAATATCCATATAAATTGTATTAAGAATAATATTACTAAAAAAAAATTATTTAAGTGCTTTTTTTTTGGCAAAAAATGAAGAAAAAATGGCATAATTTTAAAACTTTACGAAAAACCTTCTACTTCCGAAACATAACTCTTCTACTTTTATGAAAAACCTTCTACTCTTCCGAAACATAATTTCTACTTTTACGAAAAACCTTCGACGGCAATAATACTTAGCCTTTATATAGCTAAGATTTCTGTACAGAGTCTGAAATAGAATTTTTGAACTGTACAACTTAGAAGCGGTTTTATTCATATTTTATTACATCAGAGTACAGAAATTTAAAAAAACCCCGTTATTATTTCAATTTATCATAACTCTAAAAAATAATATAAGTTTTAGTGACGTAACGGTGAATAGTTGAGGTTTTGGGAAATCGAATTTTATAAAGGGTAGGTACTTGGCGACAGTCAGGTTTGGGGGCCTCCTAGAACCCTGCCATCCCCACCCCGCGATGCGGGGGTGTACGTTACGCTACTGATAAACTTTTCAAAAATTGTGGTTCAACCTCGGTATAGAAGTCCTAGCAGTGTATAGGCTGAATATTATTATTGTAGAAGGTTTTTTTCATAAAGGGGGAATGTTTTAAAAAGATATCATTCTATCTTCATTTTTTGCCAAAAAAGTTGCATTTAAAAAAAAATTTCTTATACTAATGTTCATAAAACAACTTTATATGTATATTCTAATTCAGTCAACACTAAATTTTATTTTAGTTAATTAAATTTAATTAATGAATTAATGTTTGAAAAAACTGTTTTTACAGCAAGTGTTATCCACTGCAAGTTTAAAAAAATGTACTTGAACTTAGACGATAAAAAAAAAAAAGTATTTAAAGCCAAGAAAAAATTTGTTAGAAAAACTTACTGGCGACATCTGTTGGTGCTAGTTTGAACTTCGTCAAAAATTGCGCAGAATAAATTTAAAATTAAAAAATTTTATTTAATTAATATGAATTAATATTTGAAAAAACTGTTAACATCAAGTGTCATCCACTACAAGTAATGAAAAAAATGTAAAATACACACACACACACACACACACATATATATATATATATAGGGAGAGTGGGAACTAATAGTAGGAATTGAAAAATATCTGAAGTACACAATAATATTCACCATACCTTCTTTCAAAAACACATGTATAACCTTTCGATTTTCCCTAATTTCTTTCTTGTTCAGCGAAAACTGAAACTTACTTCAAACTATATTCACTTCAAAAACCAGTTGACCTAATTCAGACCTATCAACGTCACAAAAAAAAAAAAAAAACTGTCCAAACCCACAATTTTTTTTCTTCTTATCCTTAGATCACTTCTCATTATCGCCAGTAAAGTACTCAAGCCCAAAAAATAAAATACTCTTGATTCGTTTTTCTCTACTGAGATAATTCCTTTCCACCAAAGATTATACTCTTAAGCCAGACAAAAAAAAGAGGAACAGAGCTTGTTCAGAATGAAAGAAAGATCCTCCACCATCTTCTATCACCTAATCGCCAGAGAAACGATTTGAGTTTTCCCCGATTGAAAAACACATCCACCTCCATTTTTCTTCATCCCTGCTTAACACGAAGTTCCTAACCCGATGAGATCAGCCATTAATTTCAGCCAGAGTGTCTTCCCACCGCCAACGGTTTTTTTTTTTTTCCCTCTCTTTCCCAGTCTTCTTGACATTGGTAGCTTATTTCCGCTCATGATGAGGGGTTGATGTCTCAGGGCGATTAATTTTCTTAAAGGTCGTGTTTACATTTAACACATAGAAAATATGTTTACTCAGGATCAAGTTGTTGGCGGATATTGGTTTGCTAATATTTTTTTTAAGTTGTATACTTTAAATAAGCATATTCGTATGAAGATATTTTAAACTCTCGATGTATTTAGTAGATAGACAGCGTTGTTTTAACAGCTTTATGATAGACTTGTATCCCTAACTGAATGCGACAGTGAGACAATAACGACTTAGACATGTAGAGAATAGAATTAAGTGTTTGTTAACAGGCTTTAAATGGTTTGAGGTTTCAATGATCCTGTGTAATAAATGTTGTTTGCTTAAAGTGTTGATGTGATTTTCAGTTTAGGTGCTGCGTATGAAAAATGTCCGAATTTTAAAAGTTTATATAAAGCTGCATATCTTTCTGAAAAGGTGTTTTATTTTATTTAAAATATGCTCCTTTTGCTTCAATACACATTTCCCAACGAGGTTTCAATGCATAGATGCCTGTCTCAAAGAAATTTTGATCTTTAGAAACAATAAACTCTGGCACGGAATTTTTTAAGTCATCCACCCAGTATGGTGGTTATTGTACTCGGTTTGTAATCGAGTGTACTCGGGTTCGAATTCTGAATAAGGCATGGATGTATCTTCGCGAAAAGAAGTACGGCTTTTGCCTGAAATGAATTTCTGTCTCGAATAGAAAGCAGCGCATTCCTTATAATTTTCAATTTTATGTATTTTATCGATGAACTGGCATAATAATAAACAGAGCTGGAGCCGTTTTCGCCTATGGCTTCAGAGCATCATTTTTCACAGATGTTCATTTGTAGGGAAACATTACCAGACGAAAATCTTTCAAACTAACGCTGCTCTTTTCGATCGTTAACATTACTCTCCCCCAAATGTCATATATTGCGTGCAGCATTATCACCCTGTTTATACTAAAATTACACGAATATCGGTTAAAATCATATCCTTACGAAATTCAAAACACATAATTAAAGGGAATCTTTGTTGAAATGTGACTCTGGCCATAGACAATATGACAATGAACGAGGTTATGCCAAAAACAAAAGAATAACGCAAAAAGGGAGACAACCGTTGAAGAGTAAAGAAAATACAACATTTCACGTGCACCAAACTAATAGTTTAGATCATAAGAAACATGTCCACGATGTTATTCAATCAATTTTCACGTTAAAATTTTACTTATATCTATATCAGTGCTTCTCAAGCTTTCGATATTTGTGACCCAATATTCAATCATAATTTTCATCGCTCACCTCCTCCTTACAAATAGTAATATGAATTCAATAATACTATACTTTTTTTTTAATTTCTAATGGTGTTTCGGATTGGTGTCTTACCATTCCAGATCTAGTACATTCTTCGGGAGCTGGTAATTATACTTAGACGTTAAAGCTACAATACGATTTTAACCTCTTAAGTTCCACCGGAGTGTATAAAAGCCTCACTCAACCAAAGCGTTAAGTACCCCGTACGTATATATACGTCTTTCCGAAATACGATCTTCTGTATACTGCTATTCATAAAATTATTCCAAAAGCTTTGGAATGAAATAAAAGGATCTTGAGAGTGTTAGCGAAGGATTTATTTATTTCGGAGGATTTGCTTATTTGTTCATTCAAGCGGTGGCATTGGGGAGCGAATCACGTGTATCTTTTAATCGGCAATACAGGGATTAATTATAAACCGTACAAATTATCAAGATAAGTGTTAATTTCTGTATATAATTTTATGTATGACAAACCCATGGGGTTAAGGGTAATTATTTAAATACACTTGTTCTTAACTTAGTATTGCTTAATTAATTATAAAATACATTATGCAGTATTGATACATTTGTAATATCAATGTTAATGTATTTATTTCTTATTAAGTCAGAATTTATTTTGTTTTTTTACTTTCAGTAAATGAATAGTTTTTTAAAATTATATTTTGTTCTCGACTTATCAATATGCTCGCGCCCCATTCGTAGAGCTATCACGCCCCCTCTCCCCCAGGGGGAGCGTCCCACAGTTTGAAAAACGGTGATCTATATTTAAATGTTCCATGTCTAAACTTAGCTGCTTCCATTTAAAAATGAAAGATAAGTGTGTACTCTCTCAAAGCTCGATATGCTCAAAATCAAACAATGTTTAAAGTTTAATACTGCGGGTTTAGTTGTGTGATTATTGTAATATCTTCGAAGATTAGAAATAAATTTGGCTTTCTAACTCGTATCACTTCAATAAATATTCATTCGTTTCTGCCTACAAATAATAAAAATGTATCTTTGATTAATTAAAGAATGAATTTTTTTTTTACTTTGAGACCATAAAAATAATTATTTGTTGATTCTTTTCAAAATGGAAAATGAGTAAGTACGAAAGAGAAAATAAATTTATAAAAGAATTTCTCTTTGTTAATATTACTCAAAGCTGTTACAATAACAGTTTATTTAACATTGTTAACTAAATGTTATACTTTGTGCATTGCTTCTATGATGTTCAAAAATTTTAAGCTGGAATTTTTTTTTTTTTTCTTGAAAGATTGGGCAGAGTTCACATTTATTCTACTAAGCCAGTTAAATTCCATTTTTGGTGGAACATTAACCAGATCTTTTTATTTTGGCAACAGTACAATTTATTTGTTTCTCTGTGTGTAATTCTTTCATTGGTGTCAATAACCACCAATAATTTAAATTTTAATAATATTTATCTATGATATAACATTCTAAATAGTGGTCGCGATGGTCTATTGGTCATGGTCTCGAGCTTGTGAACAGTGTTTCATGAGTCTAACCCTTAGTGCCATTTCTGATCTGCTTAGAGATGTTGATGCACGTTAAATTTGTCGTGACTCAAAGTCATCGCGTTGATATGATGTGGAAGTTCAACTGCCGTCCTCGTCACTTGATTATGGTTCAGAATTACAAGATCCGTTGCCAATAGCCTACGTGTTGTTTCATAGTGCTACGTTAATAAACACTCCCTAAATAGACATTTTAATTAATTGGTGTTAAAATTTTACTACCTAAGAGTTTCTAGATCTAATGAATAATACTTTATATTAACCTTATTATAATTTCATAATGTTTAGTTTAAAATAGGTCATATATTCATATTCATAAATATTTTCATATAAAATTCTTTCATGTTGTCATGTGCAATCAATTTTACTTGTAATAATAATGACGTCAATATAGCAATATACAAGATTCATTTATATTCATTAATAATGTTTATTTTTAATGTCTTCAAAAAATATTTTTTGACTTATTGTATAAATGTTAGAAATTTAAATTGAATTTATTGATTATGAAGACTAATTTACTGTTCTTTCCTTTCACTTAAGTTAAATAAATTAGGAACTTTATTTTTAAATATAATTATGATGTTTGACATTCAAATAATTAATAAATCGGTGCAATTAAGAAAAATTATAATTACATTATTTACTGTATCTTTAGATCCTTCATCTTTTGGTTTTTAACTGAAATAATTTAAGGTATCCGACTACTTGCGACAACTTTTTTGTAAAAAAATGGACTTTTTTTGTGGTTTTTATATTTATTTAGTACATTTTTAGAAAAGTATGCTAAATTTAAGAGGAGAAAAAGAAATTATTATTACTAAAATGGTAAAAAATTGGTAAAAATTTATAAAACAATTACATAAACGGGGCCTATTCTGTACAAGAAGTCTATGAACAAATTTTCAATTTTGATGTGTTACTTTGCTATTCATTTTTGAAATGACCTACAAGATAAGAGATATTTTAATTTTTACAAAAACTAGAGCACTTTATCGTAGTTTTTATATAAAATTGTTTAAAAAAAACAGGGATTATATTCACATAAGACTGTAAATTTTGTAATAAAACAGTGATTGTGTGTGTGATAAAAATCTAAAGATTAAAACACTTCTACTATTATATAGAACATACGCAAAAAATTTCACTTAATTGTTTTCAAAACTTTTTAAACAATCACTGTCTACGTTTGAGCATTTTTCAAATAAACGTATTTTGAGTAAAATACATTTTAAAGTATGGCATCTTGCTTAAAGTAGTGGTATCTGCTTCTTCTAAAACACTTGGAGTTTTTGTTCTAGAGAATGGAAAATAATAAACTTGGTATTCTTGTAAAGCTAATAAAATAACCTATAAAATAAAATCATAAAAAAAACTTTGTCAATTTTTTGGCAAAAATTCACCTTTTTAGGGAAGTCGTATACCTTAACTTACCATTATTCAATTCCTACTATTAGCTCACGAACTCTATATATTTATTTATTTATCTTGGTGGAATTTTCAATCGTTAATAAAATACATTTTAAAGCGCTCGATTGACCTGAAATTTTATGTACATGATTGTTTTGGATGACAATACAATAATTTAACTATAATTAACGAAAATTAATTTATTAAAACTAATTATTTAAAGAAACACAAATACAGCCACATTGGCATCATTTTTGGACACCATTTAGGCGACGTGTCAAAACTTGAAAAGGTTTTTTTTTCCTCACGTTTTAAAGTATTCAGTTGAACTGAAATTTTATAGACACGATTGTTTTGGATGACAATACGATACTTTAATGATCATTAATAAAAATTAATTACCACTTAATGCTGTGATTCTGTCATATGTATATACATATTTATATATTAATTGTAACTATTTAATAAAAAGTAGCTAAAATAAAAATCTTCTTTGTTGATCTAAGTAGGAATTGACTTAAAAATTTTTTCTTTATATTATTTTTTTTTATTCTAGGGTTTACTTCCCACTAAGTAATGTTATATTTGTGAATTAACTTAAATATATTACTTTTCTATAATGACTTTTAGTTTTTGGAATAATATACTGAGAAAAACTTGCAAAGGAGATCGGGCAAAAGATTTCTGCTTGTCTGAAAAATCGATGCGTATTTCTCTAGTGAAGCCCTAATACGGCATACTGAAGAAAATTAAGATAATTCAAGTCCTACAATCATCTTCGGCAATTTCCCTTTTGGCAATCGATTACATGCATTCAAATTGTGAAAAAAGAACGAATTCGTCGTGTTCTTTCTCTAACGACAGTGACAGTCCCCGGGTAATGATCCTAACATTCTGCAATTTGTCGTCCTAGTATTCTCGACTAGTTCTACAGAATAATTTTCTTGTCTAGTACGGTACTGGAGTAGCCTTTCAATCCCAAGACGATAATAACACTTAACCCCCTATCCGATCACCCCTTTGGACGAGAAAAAAAACAATAAAATAACGTTGCAAATAAAAAAAAAGAGATATGTCGAACAAAATTTTTAATTCTATCAAATTGCAGCCTTGGAACCTATTATCAAATTCGTGTCTTTTCGGTCGGCGTAAAATCGAATTACGGATTTTCAGCCAGTTTTTCTTTTCCTTTTTTTTTCGGAAAAAGAATCTAATCTTAATAATTGAAGGGCTTTTCTTTCTAAAGCGAAAGAGACTCGTTTGATATGGCTATTAGCGAGCTGAGTTATTTTTTTGTCCAAGTCCAATGCTTCGCCATTATCACCAGGGATTGTATGCTTTTATTATTCTTATTGGGACACTCTAAATTCATTGTTACGGCTGATATCTTCTTTTTAAACTTTTGATATCTTTTATGTATCATATCATAGGAATAGTTTTTTCTTCCCTATTTTTTTTCTGTCCATTGATGTTTTATCGTTTTTAATTGAATTAAAATATCTTTATCTCTTTTTTAAAGGAAAAGGAGAAGCTAATAGTATTCGATAGTTGAGTCTGCTGTAATTCAGAAAAAACGAATTAACACTTTTAATAAAAAATAATTTTATTTTTACCTGCCAATAATTGACAAAAGAATTATTCTATTATGCATTACCTCTCTACTTCCAGCATATAATCATGCATTTTTAATGAAAAAGTTTTAAAGGTTTAATTTATAAGATACCTATTATTTTTTTTAAAAATTTAATTATTGACGATTTGAAAAATAAGTATGGTAAGATGTGAGCAAATATTTTTTGCAGTACGCTGTTCAGAGTTTCATAGCTAAAGTAAAATGCACATAAAAAATACTGAGGCAAAATTTTCAGTATAATTGCAAACATTATAGAACTGTACTTTTTTCAGGACTTATTCCCTGTTTCCCCGCCATGTAGAGAGGCCAATGCACGTTAAATCTTTGAAGGCTCAAAATCCTCCTATTGGCATTATTGGTATGGAGAAATTTGGTGAGGGGTAATTGCCAGGGGGGGGGGGGCGGCTCAGGAATTCTTCTCGTCACTTAAGGTATCCGACTAGGTTCGGAGATAAATTTTTCAAAAATTGATTTTCTGAATAATTTTATTGTTTTAAAGAACATAAATAGGCTTAAAAGGTCATAACTATTAAATAACTAATATGTATAGCCCTTTTTTTTTAAAAAAAAAATTATTTTTATGAAAATTTAGCAAAAATTTTTAAGTTAAGTGAAACATGATATATAAAAATAAATTGCACATTATGCAATTTTTAACGACATTGATGTACTTCTTCATCCTTTTAAAGTGTCACAAACCGCAGGATAAAAAAATATTTTAAGAAATAAATATTTTATTAGCATTTAAATTTGATGGTCATGATTTTTCGTCAAAATTACTGCACGTTCTAAGCTAAAAATGGCTGTAAAATGTGATTAAATGTAGCTGTTTTAAAACATGAGTTTTGTTACACTCTGAAGGGCCCATAGCATATATGTTATGAATTTCATTGTATTTGATTGGATTATTTAGAAGATATACCATTTTTCATGCACAAATTATCATGAAAAGTTCATTCTTCAAAAAACTAATTAAAAAAATACTTTCATTAGTTAGATAAAGTAAATGCTATAAAAAGAACTTAAAAACTCTCTAGTTTTATGTATTAGTCCTTCTTCCTCAATAATTAATTTCTTTTTTCTCTTATGACCCAAACAACACCAAACATCAAACACCTAAAAAAGCACTTTTTCAACCTAGCCAGATACCTTAACTGTGATTCGAAATTACATGGTTCCGTCGCCAATAGCTCTCATGTTGCCTTAAGAGTATGACCAGGGACATCTTAAAGCATGGGCCAATTGGTCCAGGGCCTCACCCTAGTTCGTTCTAGGCTCTGTCTTAATAAGATCATGATCCGATAATTTTAATGGTCAAATATTATTTCCGTACGTATTCTTCAAAAAAGAGCTAATTTCAAACAGCATGGCAACTGACAAAAGTGGTAAGACTGTAAAATTATTAAATGACCGTTGTCCACGTCTAGGCCTACTCCTAATACTATAAACAATCATTCAACTCATTTAGTTGAAATGCGGTCATCGGTCAAGCTGGTTTGTGTCTAGATTTTTGAGATTGTGAGTCGTGCTCATTTATTTGTTTCATATTACTTTTGCATGGAGGCCCAGGGCTTTAAAAATCTTAAGATTTCTCTGGGCCCAGGACCTCAAAGAGTCTTAAGGTATCCGACTACATTCAGAACCGTGATTTTTCAAAAGAGAATAAATGGATAATATTTATCCTCTTACTTAGTGTCACTTAGATTAGAAAATGTATATAAAACTGTTTTAAGAATAGTATTACAATAAAAAATTATTTAAGTACAATATTTCGGCTAAAAATTAACTTAGAATAACCTTTTTCAAAATGTTCTCCTTTTGTGAAAAATGCTTCTATTATAATAATATTTTACCTGTATATAGCTCAGACCTCTGTTCAGAGGCTCAACTAGAATTTTTGAAATATATAATTTAGAAGTGGGTTTATCCATGTTTTACGACAACAGAGGGGAGAAATTTTAAGAAAAAAACGCCGATAATTATTTCAAATGATTGTAACTCTGAAAAATAATGTGAATTTTTCAAAAATCATAGTTGAGCCTCTGTACAGAGGTCTGAGCTATATACAGGCAAAATATTATTATAATAGAAGCATTTTTCACAAAAGGAAAACATTTTGAAAAAAGGTTATTCTAAGTTAATTTTTTGCTGAAATATTGTATTTAAATCATTTTTTTTTGTCAAAATGTCCTTAAGACAACTTTATACATTATTCTAATCTAAGTGACACTAAATATCATGAAAATTATCCATTTACGCGCCTTTTTTTTAAATCACAGTTCCGAACGTAGTCGGATACCTTAAGACGTCCCTGGGTGTGACGTAAATCAAAATCAAATCAAATCAAATCTAGTTACACATACAAAATTACATATTTCAGTTTGATATTATCTAAAATTAATTTTTAAAAAAAAGTCTTGATATTTTTCACTGGACTTAATTTAACTAACTTATTCAAGTGAACATTTACTACAGAAGTCTTTTCCAAAATTTTTCTTTCGATGTTTTAATTGCAGTTTCACACTTATCATTAGTCAACGGGAATCACTTTAATTGACTCAGTCACTAATCACAATTTAATATGATTGAAAATAGCTTAATTTATCTGTTCTAGACAAATCAGAGTTATTAGGAATCAGACTTTCAATCTGATCAAAAGGCCTTAGCCAATCAGTCGAAATTCTATGAAATTGTTCAATAGTTAACTGAGCAATCGGATTGAAGCAGTCATTTCAAGACTTCCACTATACAAAACTTTATAACCATTTTTTTTAAATGATCATTATCTTTTCACCATAGTAGACGACCCCATCA
>BMAV01002569.1:0-32654 GCA_019973955.1 Trichonephila inaurata madagascariensis | reverse complement strand
TTTAATAAAATTTTTAAAAAAAAATGTTTTTTATAACTATGTTAACTGTATAAAACTAGATCAATTGATTAACAGCTACTTTAGAATGATTCTTTATTTAATATATATTACATTGCATGTTTAATTTTTAAATAATATTTAACGATGCAATTTAGTTTATTAAAATGTGTAACAGGTATTAATTAGTCATTTTATATCTTACATTATTCTCTTGAGAAAACAGTTAACTGCGAAATGCATTTATAAATGAACAGATAACGGAAGAGTAATGAATGATTCCTGTGATCTGTATATATTATTTCGTCTATTAATAATATCTGAGCACAATATTGTGTAAAAAATGCTCTAAATTTTTTATCTAAAAAATTTATGTAAAAAGTACCCTAAGATTTTGGCAAAATTTTTTATTTGTCTTAATGAAGCGAAATATATATATATATATATATGTGTGTGTGTGTGTGTGTTTTATAAAATTCTGAAACGGTATTTTTTTAGTTAACCCGCAAATTCACACGAGTTGCTTGAAGCTTTCTGAATTCAAGGCTTTTGAACCCATGGATTTAGTAAAGTGGTCCAGTAACTTGGGCATCACACTCGCTAGATTTCCTGCAACTCTCTTATGTTTTGTCGGGGCAGCTAAAACCTCCAATATATGAGTCGACCTGTGAATTATTAAAAGAACTCGTAGACATTCGATCGCTGCAGAGAAAGCATGATATCCACTTAATGTTTTCCCCACATATTACCAATCATTTCTTCTAAGTTGCAACACATGCTAAAACACTTCTGGTCACTGTTTTGAATAATTTTTAAAATTACATATCACAACAATGTTTTTAAAAATAAATCTTTTTTTTTTCCTTTTTTTTTTTGGCTCAAATGACAGCATCGCCCTCAGCGCCCTGTAGCATCTTTGAGTTTTCATGCAGATTGAGATTTAATGTATGCTATCACCACTTAAAAAAATTGTATTCATCTTTAATGAAACATCCTGCATGCACATAATTTGAGCGCACGCATGTATATACACATATGGATGCATTAAATTTCAAAAAAATGCGATTTAAAATATAATACAGAAGAAATAAGATTTCTGAATTTTGAAACTGAAGTTGGTATCTAGTTGAAAAATTATCATACTAGATCAAGTTCGCTTAAAATAATATATGCACTCTGTGTTCTATACTCATTTAATAACAGCCAATTCTTAAGTAGGAGATCAATAGTAATTACATGGAAATTAAGGTAACCATCTACGTTCAGAACCGTGATTTTAAAAAAGCGGATAAATGGATAATTTTCATGATATTTAGTGTCACTTAGATTAGAATATATGTGTAAAATTGTTTTAAGGGCATTATGAGAAAAACAAAGGATTTAATTCAATATTTTGTCAAAAAATTAACTTAAAATA
Organism: Trichonephila inaurata madagascariensis; assembly: GCA_019973955.1. Taxonomy (NCBI): domain Eukaryota; kingdom Metazoa; phylum Arthropoda; class Arachnida; order Araneae; family Nephilidae; genus Trichonephila; species Trichonephila inaurata. The sequence goes on along the minus strand of BMAV01002569.1, from coordinate 31,240 downwards.
ATGTTTTTTCAAAATGTTCTCCTTTTATAAGAAATGCTTCTAAAATAATAATATTTCGCGCGCTTATATAAAGTAAACCCTTCTCAAGAGAGTCTGAACTAGAATTTTTGAAAAATTCACATTACTTTCAGAGTTATCACCAAATGAAATAATTATCGGCGTTTTTTCTTAAGGTTTCTCCCCTCTGTTGTCGTAAAATATGGATAGATCCACTTCTAAGTTATATATTTCAAACATTCTAGTTGAGCCTCTGTACAAAGGTCTGAGCTATATACAGGCAAAATATTATTATAATAGAAGCATTTTTCACAAAAGGAGAATATTTTGAAAATGGGTCATTCTGTGTTTATTTTTTGTCAAAATATTGTACTTAAATAATTTTTTATTGTAATACTATTCTTAAAAATATTTTAGATACATTTTCTAATCTAAGTGACACTAAATATCATAAATATTATCCATGTATACCCTTTTGAAAAATCAAATACCTTAAATACTTATCTTATACGGGAAGAATCAGAAGAAATGGTCACCAATAGATGTTTAAAAATCTCTAGTAGGATTTTCCATTAACGCTTAAACGAAAACATCACAGCATCTGCATACCATTGTGATTGAATAGCTTCTCCTATATGTTTTGAAGAGTAAAAGGATTGTATTTTTTTCTCATACTTTTGGATATTGTATGGACATAACCTTTTCTCATAAGGTTACTTTTATTTTACATTGAACATTTACTTCCCGGAATATGTACCGAAGATACATGGTAAAAGACAGGACATCTGGGTAAGTACGTGTTTCATTCTGGCTATTAAGCAACGCTTTGTGCATCGCCTACATATCAAAGCATCGGCATTTATCGGCAAACTACGTTTTAATCGGAAGCTTTTCTTTCATTTAAAGGGTTTTGTTCAAATAATAGCTTGTAGGGGTTGCTGAAATGTTCTTTTACATTCCATACATTTTAAGATGTAGCAAAACATGTTATGGATTACTTTCGAACGGTGCGCTTGAATGCGTAAGACGCTTATGAAACGTCATTTTTGAGGCCAAAAAACAAATGAAGTTGCCACTACGTTTTCAAGGGAAACTTAGGAAAACATCTTGAAACCCCTTGTATAATAACATTTTTTAATACGAGAACATGTAGTTAATACTAAGGAATTTTATATTTCCTACTCTAAAGTAGACTACAATATTTATTCTAATTATGAAAATGTAAATAGTAATATTACAAGTAATAACAATAATAATATAGAATTATATGGAGTTACATTTTTTCCAGTGTGTGAAAATAAAAAACTAATTGCTTTTAAAAAATTGTTTTATGGGCGAGAGAGTGAGTATTTCAGATCTTTGAACAATACTTAAAAGGTATTTACGAAAATTGGGAAAAAATACATAAGTTTATAGAACTTTAAAATAGTTTCTGTGTTTTTGAATGAATATTCGTGAATTCGAATAAGTACTCGCACAATAATCTGAATTGAACATGAATAATAGTTATTTTATAACATTAAGAGTACGTTCAAAAATTCATAAACAGACGCATGTTTATCTCACTTAGAATAATGTTGAATCTCTTTATATATCTTAATTTTTTTTCTAATATCCATATCAATTACTTGATTATTTTGGTGACCTTCTTTTATTAAATGTAAAGATTGCTGGATTTTAAATAATTTATTATTTTCTTGTGAAACTACTTCAGTTTCTTTTTTTTAAATAATTACTATTACTTATTTTTAAAAAAGTGCTTCCAGTTACAGTTTCATCTAAAATTTTCATGTAAGTAATATCTTAACAATTATTTAGACTAATTTTTAACAAAGTGTTTCAATATCAATTTCACAAAAATTACCATTGTTTTCAGTATAAGCGTTTACTATAAATATTGCTTCTAAAGTAAAATTAAAACATCGGAACACGCTCGAAGTACTTTTTGACAAAATAACATATTTAAACATTATAAATGCTTTTTAGAACTCAATGCCAATAAATACTAATATTTAACATTGCCTAAATTTCACAAAAATCACAATTATAAGTGAAATCTTAGCAATATTTTTGTAAAACTTCAAAGCAGAGAAAAAAGTAATGAACTTATATTAGTAAAAGTATTACCAAAACAAATTAGATGCTTTTATCTAGAGAATGTACTAACATTTTAATGCTTTATTAAAATTTGAAAATTTTAGAACTGATTGAGTAAACATTATAGGAAAAGTCACATTCTTTATGAGACCATTATTTAAATAACAAGCCCTAACTGAAAAATTATTCATACAATAAGAAATATTTTTGTGTGCATTCTCTAGAAAATAGCATAAATATTAGGTTCAAAACGTTTTATAGAAATACATTCGTAATATTTTGAGTTATTAGACTCTTATGATAGATTTCGAACAATTTAAATGCCCACTTCTGGTAGATCAAATACCCACTTTCGGTTTTTCTAACTTAATAAAATTGATCGTAGCTTAGCCTCTAGGTAACGTAGAAGCAAAACAAAGTATGTTTTGTAAAGCCAAACTATAGCTCTATTCAATAAAATAGAAAACAAAAATATCTGTCTTGACTGATTTTGGTCATTTTCAACGTGTTCGGATACCTAAAATTCGCGTTATATTACTCAAAAAAATTCGTTTTGTATCTCAAGAGAATGCTAAAAGTACTTCTTCTTCCTATAATTAAATCCAAAAATACTTGGTTTGTTATCTGACCTATTTCCTTTATATTCCTAACAAAACAAGATGTATGCTTTCTTAGATATGTCAAGCCAATAGAAAAGAAAGCTGTTTTACTAGAGAAAATAAATAACAACACATTTCTTTGCACTTGTTTTTTTTCTGGAGTCCAAATCATCAAGGAATAACTCTGAAACATCTGCAACGTTTTGTACATGGTAAAATAGCTCATCAAGCTATTGCATTATTCATAACATTTGAAAACTTTCAACTCTTTTATGGGGTAAACTTAAGTTTTTTTCTGTCATTGTGAATCAACACATTCCTTTGCGTGAAATGATAAAACAGTAAATAGCCCGTCTGTTTATTTTTCTCAAGTACACACTTCCTATTTTAGTTACAAATAAATGAAGCGTTTTTAAAAAAGTGAATAGATAAAATCGATCTGCATTTTATTATATTTTGGGCTTCATGATTTCAAAACAGATTTCTTGCAGAAGTTAAAAGATATGGTAATATAGTTATCAGTTTTACAATGAGCAATATTAAGGAAAAGTCAGGGGCTCAAATCATTTTCCCTATAAGTTCATCGCATTGAAAAATAGAGTTATTACATGTTAAACAGAACATTCCTTATAATTTTCATTGTGCCTACATCCTTTGATCGCATTTCAAAATATTCGATAATTTATGTTTAAAAGAACGATAGGTTTAATTTAATCAAAAACTCAATTATTAAGTAACAAAAGTAACAAGAAGTCTTAAACCTGAAACTCAGTGCAAGATAAATTATGAAGCTTATCACGATATTAGTATGTCATCTTTATTGCATGTCTGCATCAGATAACTAAAGCATTCACAACAAAGTAATTTCTTTGAGAGTTATTGATTTGTTGCAGAATGTAGGTAATTATTGGTTTACACTTGTGTGAGTGCATATGCGTGGAAAAATTCAAACTTCTACTCGAATCTACAGATTTAAATATAATATTACCGAATGTGACCCCTTTTAAGTTTTTAAACCTGCTATATAAGGTTCCAGATACTGAAAAGATACAGTTTTTAAATATTTTTTCTATAACGTGAAAAAAACACTCAAGCATATAGCATTCATAAAAATGTCTGAAATACCTGCCAAAGGTAAGTTTTTAATGTTTTGAAAGGAATCAAGACATATGTCAGCCAGATATAATGCATGGTCTAACAGTATCGAAAAATTATCTCAGAAATACTTTTCATATTTAAAAATTCAGTAATTATCCTCTAGATCTCCTTGAATTCTTTAAATTGAATGTCGATATTACTAGAAGAAACACATAATCGTAAAAGTTAACTTTTTGCACGAACAAATAACCAATGAAAAAAACATTTTACATTATGAACACTTACGAAAACCAACAGCATCCATGCCGTATGATTATACGGGATATTAAATATTACTAGAGTGCTTGTTTGGCTTGGGTTTCTCTGAAAAATTAAGTTCTTAATACGATTTCGCATCATCAGGGGAGGAAACTGGGCATCAAAACTACTTTGCGGCATTTAGTGCCCACCTATATGGTATCGCATTGAAAAATGGTATAAGCTCCCGGGGAATGCAGTAGTTCTGAAATGGTAAAATACCAATCCGCAATCTGTAATGGTAAAATTGAATATTTACTTGTTTTCTTCCCTGCGCATACATACGATCTAACTACGTGTTCGAAAGTTTGAGTGATGGGCCCATTATAGAATTCCAGGTGAAGTAATTCGCTCCATAATAATCAAGAACGATACTGCTCAAAACATTTTTTATAACAAAATAGATGGAAGTAGATACCTATTAAAGTTTGGCGTTCAAATAAGATGGCTAAAAAATTACAATAAAGCTGTAATGGTCTCCTAAAGCATACCTGTAGTAATCCATGGGTGACGTACTCGAGTAAATGTTACTCAAATCCGACCTTAATAATATGATTAGTTGAACAATGACGCAAAATATTAAAAAATAAGTTCAAACAGAATTAATCCAGCTAAGGATTTCTGTTAAAAATAACTCCCCATTTACTCAATAATTACGAGGAAGATCGTCTAATATTTAAATATTTAAAATTTTCCTAACCTGAATTAATTGCTGACGCTTAAAATTAATGTGTTTGACAGAAATTCACGAGATTATCTTTATGTCTCGAATCGAATGATTGATAAAATTTGAGGTATCCGACTACGTTCGGAACCATAATTTTGCAATAGCGTATAAATGGATAATATTTATGATATTTAGTGTTACTTAAATTAGAAAACGTATAAAAAATTGTTTTAAGAATATTATTACAATAAAAAATTATTTAAGTACAATATTTTGACAAAAACGGAACATAGAATGACCCATTTTCAAAACATTCACCTTTTATGAAAAGTGCATCTATTATAATAATATTTTGCCTGTATTTAGCTCAGACTTCTATACAGAGGCTCAAGTAGAATTTTTAAAATATATAACTAAGAAGTGGATTTATCCATATTTTACTACAACAGAGGGGAGAAATTTTAAGAAAAAAATGCCGATAATTATTTCTTTTGGTGATAACTCTGAAAATAATGTGAATTGTTCAAAATCCTAGTTGAGACTCTCTGGAGAAGTCTTTATTTTATCTAAGCACACACACACAAAATATTCTTATTATAGAAGCATTTTTTATAAAAGGAGAACGTTTTGAAAAAAAGGTTATTCTGTTAATTTTTTGCCAAAATATTGTATTTAAATAATTTTTTGTCATAATGCCCTTAAAAGCATTTTATACATGTATTCTAATCTAGGTGACACTAAATATAATGAAAATTATCCATTTATGCGCTTCTTTAAAATCACGGTTCCGAATTTAGTCGGAAACCTTAACCGAGAACTTCCCAAAGTAGGTTTCATTGTCAACCCGAATCAGAACCTTGGATTTGGCCGCGAAGTAGTAAATAGTTGATGCATCAAATTCTAAAGAGTATAATCTCAAACTTCTTAACTATCAGTTATAGCACGCACTATTACCATACTCATTTTTCTCCCTCACTCATTTTTAAGTCTTAGAACTAATCTGCATAATACGTTTCCCTTGCAAGAAGGTGGAAGTTAATTTCCAAGTATATGTAAAACTTTAAAGAATATAACCCCATGTTAGTTTGAAAGGGGGATCCTTATTAGATAATCCGCTACTAAGTATGAAGAGATAGGCGTATTAATTGATTCATTGCTTGTTTAATAGCGTCTCAATACAAAGCAATGCGAATGTTATTGGCAAATATTGGGATGTGGAAAAGATGCTGCAGTGTGATTTAGGTGTTCAATAAGGTACTGAATGTATCTCACCTTGCCGTACAATCCTCTGAATCATGTTGAGCTCATGCTCCATTGCTTTCCAAAGATTGTCGATTAATGCGAGGGAATTCTGCAAAACGTGAGTTGAGTTCATGCGAAATATTCACAAGAAATAAAATTATAAACATAATCATTTCTCTCTCTCTCTTTATTATTTAAAGATATATTTTATCCTACACCAGATTTATCCATGGATGTCATTAGTCTATGACTTACAGTCCGATACTTCGATAGTACTATGACGGGCATGTATTGGGCACACCAATACAATACAGAGATACAATAAAGTCTACAATTATTATTGATAGAAAAAGCTGCTGCTACATCTCCGAGACCAGAACAAGAAACCAAATATTATCTGCACATGTCTTAAGAATTGCATAAACAGTTAGCTGGAAAATCTGTTAAACTGAATATGAACAGATGTTTCATGAGGTAGCCATGTCGAGTTGTAATTTTAAGAGATTGGCGTACCAGAGATCTGGAAGCAAATCACCGTAATGTAGGCTTTTCAATAGAGGAATTTAATTCCTTATTATTTTTATCTTCTATCGAAAATATGCCTTAAATATAGGATTGACGCTTCTTTTGCGATTTTCATAACAAACAAGAGGGCCAGGTTAAGGAAAGTTTCTTCAAACATAGTTTCAGCTGTCAACTTTTGAACATGAGCTTCAGCAAGAGATAAACTGATTAAACAAAATATAGTTAAGAAAAATAATGTTAGTTGAGACTACAATTAAACTAAATCAAAATGAAAACACCAACTCATTGTTATCAACTTATGAAGAATGTGCTTCTTTGGTAGTAAAAGGCGTATTTACTCAATGAATAGCAGACACATAGTCGATAACCGACTCACTTTTAAATAATAAGGGTTGAAATTTATTGAATATCTGGAGCAACTTGTCTTACCCCGACACCAATCAATAAGGATAACTATAATAGCTATCATCTTGCTATCTTTAAACAGTGACATACTTTTCGGCAAAAGTATACTTTTCAGAAAACGTTTATACAGAATCTCCCCAAACAAATTATCTCTTACACTAGGAATGTTCCATTAAGCTGTTTAATTTTTCTATTCCTTCTCTCTCCCATTCACCATACTTCTAATTAAGTAGTTAATTCAATTACTTATATCATAATTCTTTCGCACAATGAAGTTCTTCAAACATCTGAGTAAAGCATCCCCAAAGTATTGCTAAGAGAAAGGCGCTTGAGAACCCGCTACAAAATTAGATATTATGATTGCACAATTAAATTTTATCCTGTAGTACTAAATAACTCAAGTTAGGATGAACTAAAAACAAGTGAATAATGTATATACTATTAAACGATATTATACAAGGATGAAAAGCAAAAGGCTACTTGCCTTTTCTACAAGTATTGCTGGAAATATTGATAGTTTTAGTTTTACCAAAGTTTGGTTTGATGAATTGTATTCACTATGTCTTGCCCTATGTTCATTCCGTTTTATATTGGCGTTATTTTTATGTTAGGTCTGCTACAGAGCGCGTTAAGTGTTCGTGGATTGTACTGGTAAATTGTGCACTTCAGATTATCCAAAAGTAAAAATCACAACCAGTTGATTCAGTGAATGTTTATAATGTCTAAAAATAACAATCTTATTTGTTACGGATCTCTTAATTAAAAAAAAAAACAACAGCCAAGTGATGAGGACAGTACAAAGCTTTCATCTCGCTCTCTTTATACCACTAAAACTTAGCAAACAAACATTGAAACAACTACAGTTCCAATGTGCTTCAGTACACTGCAGCTCTTTTTGTAGTATCCGGACTTTTGATTCCGTGACTCTACAAGAGAAACTCCACCGTATACAAGTTCACGACCAAGAACACTCGGATAGCATGACCAAAATCACAGCCGAGTAGATCCTTAGAGTCAAATCCGTATAAATCAGATACATTGCTTTGAAATCCTTTAATTTAGTTTTACACATGACTTTCATACCGCGAATTCCTAAATGTTTACGGATCTCATCCCCCTTTTTGCTCTTTTTTTCCTGTGAATGTGCTTCACAGTGTGATGCCTTCTATCTACAATCATTCAACTAATCCACTTGGGAAAAATATTCTTTAACTGTGGTTTGAGTTTAAAACCAGCCTCCGTAGAGTTGACTTCACTTTATGCTTATGTAAATGCTATTTCAAATCCGGAAAAGGGTGTGTTAAGGTTAATCGTGAATAGTTAATTTAAGGTATCCGACTACTTGCGACAACTTTTTTTAAAAAAAGGGAGATATGGAGATTTGTTTGTGATTTTTTTTAGATATATTTAGTATATTTTAAGGAAAAAATCTTAAAATTGAAACCAGAAAAAAATTGTATCCCAATAAAGGAAAAACTGATTTAAAATATACATAAAAATTACATAAACAGGGTCTGCTGTACAGAAATGTTTTGAACAAATTCTCATTTTTAATTTTAATGAATTACTTTGTTATTCATGTTTGAAATGACCTTTAGGATAATAGATATTTTAATTTTTACAAAAACTAGAGCATTCTATCTTAGTGACTATATGGAATTGCTTAAAAAAGCAGTGATTATATTCACATAAGGAAGCTATAGATTTAGAAATAAGAAGCAGTGATTGATAAATCTGAAGGTCAAAACACTTTTAATGTTGCTGCCTGGCATTCAAGAAAAATTTTAGCAAATTATTTTCAAAACATTTTGAACAATCACTGTCCCCGTTTAATTTTTTCGAAAAAAATACATTTCGAGTAAAACGCATTTTAAAGTTTGATATCTGATGTAAAGTTATGGCATCCTCTTTTATTAAAACACAGGTAGATTTTGTTCTAGTGAATAGAAAATAAAACACTTGGTATTTTTATTAAGCTATTAAGATGGCGTATAAAGTAAAATCATAAAAAAATGTCAATTTTTGAAAAAAATCTTGATTTTAGGGTAGTCGGAAACCTTAAAGTAGTTAGTCGTTCGTCCTTAAGTTGTCATTCGAGCTATAACTGATATTTGGAGATGTGAAAATAATACGGAAGCTGATTTGAAGAGGACTGTAGCAATTTAGAAAAGAACTGAACAAGTGATCTACAAGCGGATCAAGAAAGAAATTTACTTTGGATTATCTTATAAGTTAGATTAAGAAATTAATTAGGATTGCTCTAAAGGATATTAAACTAAAATTAATCAAAAGTTGATAAGTCATAAATAAAAGTAATTATTTTTATAACAATGCTTCGTGAATGACACAAACCACATCTGCAACCTCCGGGTTGCAATACCTGTCCCTCACATGGAATTCAAAAGGTTATTGCTTGTTGCTCACTGAATACAGTACTTCATTCAGCTGTTCCTCTGCTATGATTAGGTCAATTTATTTTGAGGGTTTTCTATTATAAATTCTCATATCTCCTCTAAACATCATATGAAGAAAAATATGAATAAATTATAAATTTCAATTAAATTCACTTTTTATATATTTGCATACACTTCGCAAAAAGAACTTAATCAGGATGGAATGCAATATAATCAAGACAAAAGATTAAAATCGATCAAAATGTTATGATAAAAGCAAGGAAAATTTTATGTACGTACATTTCTAAGAGCACAGCTCTGGATACCATAACATTGTCTAGTTAGTAGAATTTAAATATCTCTTGTTAGCTCATATTTCGAAGCCTTATAATATTAATTCCTACTTTATAATCCCATTTAGAGACTCTAGTTTGTGAATGAAATATTCAAGTGGGTCATAGTTATAACATTTAGCACATTTTGCTGTATTTTATATTATTATTATATTAAATTATTATTAGTTTAAAATTATTAGCATATAATGCGCAATAAACTCTTATGCTATGGATAAAATTATTATTAATTAGATAAATATATCTTTAAGGATTATATTGCAAAAAATTAGGAACACACAAATTATTTTTGTAGTTTATTTTTTTAAAAGTATCGACTTATGAGACATTTTGCTTCATACAAACTTAAATAAACTTAAATAAAAAAAAGAAACTATAAGAAACTTCATTGAAAGAGTTTGATAAGGAGGGTTATTCTTGTGTGTCCATAAAAAAAATTATTAAATTATTGATTCACTTAGTCATCAATATAAATGAATGTATTAAGAGCAATAATTCTAGCTATAATGAGCTATCTTTTTAATATTATAATCATTTTATAAAAGTTATTTATTTTTTATCCATCGCCCGGGCTTGGCTCTTTGATCATTTGACGCCGACCCTCCCAGTACCGACTGACGACTTCGTCAGTCGGGCTTTCATCGAGTTCAAATCATTGAAGCAGTGGTCGTCATCCATTCTGGCATGGTGCCAGGGTGGGTAGGCCTCGATAATGTGGGCGGCGGGGAGTATACTCCCAAAAAATCGTGTCCGGTGGTTAGGCGAAAACAAGGCAACAGCCTCGGCTCTCTCCAGCTGCTTCGGGATAGGGCCCACAGAGGCCAGGGTTTCTCATGGCTTTTCTAGGCACTTGATTTCTTGGTTCAAGCAGTACATTTGTCAATGTATGTGGATGTAATACTCTTTACTCATCTGAGAGTCAAGGAGATTTGCGGTTGAGACGGCTCGGCTCCCTGCTTGGCTTTTTGATCGGGTCTCTCATTGCCAGGGATTCCCAACATGACTTGGAACCTACTATAAGGCCACAGTCCAGCCGTATGAAATTGGCTCCTTCGCAATTTTATTTCAACACTGAATTGTGCAGTCAGTTGGTGTATTACTGCTTTTATAAACTTGCTTATTAACATAAGTCTTAGAATGAATTTCGGTAAGGTTAGATCTATTAGTTTTTTCTTTAAATCCCCCCACAGCAAAAGTTCTTTTCTGAAAGATCTCAAAGCAATGTGTTAAAACATAGCTATTTGTAACCTATTGCATCTATCCCCTTCACTAGCCGCTATGCATCGGCTTTTAGGGTAATAATCATGACATTTGATGTATAATATTTTGAAGCTATTGGTATCTAAATCCCATAATTATACTTGAACGAAAATATAGTATCGTTCAAACCTACAGGCCCAACTTCACTTTGGGAGACGTTTTCTATAAAATCCGCACTTAATAGATTTTTATTAAACAAAAAACTCTCTTACCAAATTTCAAGTATGCTGATCTATTAATTCAAAAACGGAAATTTTTTAGTTCTAAACCACACTTGAAACCTCCACAACACTCCTTTAAGAATAGAGCATTCCCCAAAACATTTTTCTTATGTAGTTTTCTACACAACAAAAATAAGGTAACACTAAATTTCAAGTCTGTAAGTCACATTCAAAAGTATACTTTGGACGATTTAGTTTAAGGAATATTTTTTGAAACATGTTCTCGTTGTAGGCAAATCATCAAAAACTGGTGAAAAATAAAATATTATTTCAAAAAACTCAATTTTGCACCAAATGGTTTATTCAATCAGACATTTCTCTTTTCAATTCATTTCTTTAAAATGACTTAGTAGTTGCATAAATGTTTTTTAAAAAGCCATTTATATATGATGTCTACGTTAAAGCTACGTTAAAAATAACGTTAAAGCTAAATTTCTCAAATGTTTCTTTGTTATTATGAACTTTACTTTGTATATTATTTTTCCCAATGTTAAACGTGGATATGGAAAATCTCCCATACCGTGGTCATACTGTCAAGTTTTATCTTCTTATCCCCTAAATTCCATTTTCCTGCGCTTGATTGAAATGTTAAAATTCTTGAAATACAAGTTGGGGACTCTTTAAAGAATATAAAAAAATAAAATATAGTATGTGTTATTATTATATATTTTATCTACAACCCCTGTTATTGTAGTTTATATAATGTGCTTACTGAGCAAAATTGAAAAATATCATACTTCGGAAAAATGATGATGATATAAAAACATGGCGTGTGATTTTGAAACTAGACAAACTATGCTTTATAAGCAACATTTTTCACATTTATATTTTCGTAGTGCTTTCTCAGGTGAAAACGATCTACCATAGAAAAGCATTGAATCCAATATATACAATGCAGTTTTGAACAGACGCGCCCATTTCTATTTTACTTTATTCGATCCTTAGAGGTATCTAGATACGCCTGGAGACATTTTCACGGATGACTTAAAGGAAAAAAGAAAAATGCAATTTTTGGGTGTTTCTTTCAATGTCAGCATTGATTATTTGGGTTGGAAACAGCTGAGAAGAAATTTTCTTGAATTTGCTAGGAAATTGATATAAGGAATCAAACATACTTATATAAATTTATAAGGAATTTTTATGAAAAAATTTATAACGTATATAATAAGAGAAGAGAATAAACTTGATTCATTCAACTGCTGTTCAAAGATTTTTGGAACTTAAGATTGTGGGATTTATTTATTTATCTTTTTTTTCAGAAGAAATTAAATTCAAAGAATTGGTTTCCATTTCTTTGTGGCTGCAACTATGCTAATTGTTAGTTTCTAATCATTAAATCTTCAAAAATAAATGTGTTTTCCAAGTTAAAATGTGACATATATGCACAAGCATGAGACTATAGATAGGGAGAGACATGTACACACTTGCAAGTTATAGCGATATAGAAAGCACTGTGCCTTGCTATGTCGCTAAACCTGTACCAGCAGTCGACTTTCGTAAACAGAACTATCAAAATACTAGAAAAAAAAGACTTCTAAAAGACGTTGCCGATGATCACCGTTTATGCGTCACTGCCATTTGTAATGGACTTATTGTGTTAGTTTAGTCTACAGACGCGAACACAGCCTTTTGTGTCGACTTTGCAATTTAATTAAATTATAAAATCGTGTCAACGCAATGGCCGTATGATGAGATATTTTTATATATCTGGCAATAATATTTGAATATAAATCAGTGGAATGATGTTATAAACTGTTTTATTTATGATGGCTTAACGTCTTTGCTGAAAACGTCTAAAATTCAAGTGCGGAGAATGTTGTGTCCTCTAGCGCCCGCTGTGTGAAACAAACTGTTGAAAGCAAACTGTACAGACTTGATACGAAACGAGACGAGCGAGTGAGCGGCATGTGCTGTAGCAATTTGGTAGAAAATAGTTTAGTTTAAAAAATGATTAAAAAGATAAACGTTAAATTTCTTGGCTGTAAACAAAAAGAGAAAAAAAAACCTGAAGAGATTCTCTTGAGTGTAAAGAGCTTGGATTTAAAACTGAGAAGATACTTGGCGTAGAGACTTAAAATTTAGAGAATTAGATACTTAAAAAGTTAGAGAGAAATAAATTTTTCTTTTATTACAACCTTTCACCGTGACGATTCATTTACGCTACGTCACAATGGAATAAATGCTAATTACAAGGAAATATAAAAAGCTGAAGCTATCTATTGTAGATAATCTTAAAATCTGGCACATAATGTGCACCCATACTTTCAAGTTGCTTTTTTTTTAATTTTTAGGTATATTCGCAGTATAATGTGCATCCGATTTCTTACGAAAAAACCTGAAATGTGAGTAAGCATTGCTTTTTTTTTAAGTCAATAATTCGATTCAATATTCCAAGCTTTAGAAAAAAAATGTATGCTTCTAGAACTATAACCCATATGGAATATTTCATTTAAGTAAACAGATTTTCGATGTACAGTGGAATACGTTAAACGCGAAAACGCAATAACAAAATGGTTGACATCGAACAAGTTGTTGATAATTTGATGCCAAAAAAGAGATAGCAAAGAAAATTAACGGATTATTTTTCAAAAAATCTTGGAAAAATTTGTATTAAATGTGATAAACTTCTCGTGAATATTTTTTTTTCTTTGATTTTTGTTAAATACATGTATATATCCTTATGTATGTAAGCAAAATTTAATTTGATAAACTTAATTTTGTTGAATATATGGTATTTTTTTTTGCGATATCCTTAAGCACGAAGTTCTTTTAACATGAAACAATCTTTCAATTTTTTTCAGTTTCGTGTTAAGCGGTTTTCACTGAATGTGGAAGTCTAATTTTTTTTTTTGTGAGTGATAATCGTTTTTAACTTTAAATCTCTCCTACTTTTATACTCGATGTGTGTATAACACGCATCCATAAATTTCGATCTTATTTTTTTGTTAAAAGTGCGTGTTATACGATGGATTTTTAACAACAAATAACTATTTTATTTGACTGCAGCTCAGAATCGTAAACAAATGACATGATATTAAAATTTTATAAGCAGATAATATATATTCGAAACCCTAATAATTTTTTTGAATGAGAATTGCCAATAAAATTAAAGCTTTTTGAGGAGAGTGTATTTTTTTTCTGCAATCATACTAAAAAATGTCAATATGTCATTGTTATATATCAATGTTTAAAAAAAGTCAATATTCTTATTATTTTTTTCAATTCCTACTATTAGCTCACACTCGCTATATATTTATTTATTTATCTTGGTGGAATTTAGAATCGTTATTAAAATAGGTTTTGAAGCGCTCAATCGAGCTGAAATTTTATATACACAACTGTTTTGGATGAAAATACGATACTTTAATGATAACTAATAAAAATTAATTACCATTCAATGTTGTGATCCTGTCATATGTATATACATATTTATATTAATTGTTACTATTTAAAGGTACATGGTACCCTTTCTGAAAAAATTTTTTACAGTTACAGTAAAAATATTTGATATTTTATATTTAGATTATTCTATTAAGCTGATTCTATAAGTAAAAAGTCAGTTTGATCAGCCATTAGCTTACAATTTTAAAAAATTAGGAATTTTTGAAGTTTTTCAAGCGCATAAAATACTCAATTTTAAAATTTTCAAACTTATAAAAATACTCAATTTTAAAATTTTAGAGTCATTTTGAAGTTATTTATGTTTCTTGAATTATTGCAAATAGAAGTTAGTATGGACTTCAAAAGTATATTTCAGGTAGTAGTTTTTAATAAAATATTTTCTAGAAAAACCTGGAAAAACACGAAAAGCTTTAAATATCAACTTTAGCATTTTTAGAAAAATAACTAGAAATCTCAGCCCTAAATCCATACTTTTATAGAACATACGTTTGGGACTATATACGAAAAAATTCAAGGTTCTATCTTGAATAGGAAAAAAGCTTTAGGGATTAGAAAACACTTATACCTTCAAAATTGAAAGTCTTAGAGAAACGCATTTAAAGTTTGTAAAGTCATAAAACAAAAATTTATAATGCTTTAAAAGCTCTAATTTTTTAATATGTTATTTTCCAATGTATGTTCTGCATTAAGACACTATTTTAATTAAATATGACTGAAAATAATATTTTTTATTCAAAAAATATATTTTTGAATAATATTGATAGCATTTGTTAAGACATCAGTTTTTTATTCAGCTTTATCCTAACTTAATATTTTCACAAAAAGTTTTTGAAACACCGTATTTATGTACAAAATATGAATGATACTAACTTAAGCTAAAATAGTCAGGTTGCTCATAAAATTTAATTTTTCAGCTTTAAATTGGGGCAGTTTAGGAAGTTTTAGCTCTTGTCATGACTTTAAAATACTAAAATATATTACTACAATATGTTTTAGAATAAAAGGTAGTTTGGTGCATCAAGGAAATATTCAGTTATATGCTGCAACATTTGAGATTCAGAATACTTGTATTCGGAAGTCTAGTACATTAATATAGCATTTTCTCTGCAAAATTAATGATAAAGATTTTAAGTTACAGCAACTATATTTTTAAAGCAAAAATTATGGCCATGAAATTAATCATAATTAATTCATTATGAGAACTCAAAAACTCAAAACATAATCAAAGCAGAATTTATTTTTAGTAGTAGAAATTGGAATTAATAACCATTTTAAACTAAAAGCTCAAAAAATATTTTTAATTAATTCAATTTAAGAGTGGAAAAATGCTTTAAATAAACCAGAAACCAAAACCATAGCTCATAAAACTTCAAATATCTTAAAATCTAATTTGCAAACAGATCTGAAATTTCGTGGAAAGCTTCTCAATTATATAAGTTACTAGAAAATGCAAAAAATCAGTAAGAAATGAAATTTTTTAAAGGTACTGTGTATGTAATAAAAAGTAGCTGAAACAAAATTTTTCCTTTGTTAATATAAGTAGTAATTGACTTAAAAATTTTGTTTTTATATTAATTATTTAACTGTTGTTTTGAATATCCCTTGTCCTTATGAATTTTTGATTCTGTTCTGCGCAATATTACAAATTTTGTTTCCGTATTACTTTGTGTTTTTAGTTAAATTTTAGCTCTTGGAATAATTTGTTTTAAGACTTTTAATGAGCATATGATTTAATAAACCTCCCCCAAAATGCGTTAAATATAGTTGTTATCCTTTGACTTGATTTAGAGAAATGAATCTTACATTTAGTTTTCCTATACAAGAATGTATGGTTCTCCGCTTACTTTCATTTTACATATAGTACAGTAATACCTCGACTTACGTAAAAATGGCTTACATGAATCAGGAATGTAATTTTCAAATGTGTGTGTGTGTGATTTCTTTTTCATCACTGAAACTCAAACGAAATCACGGGAACAGCCTGATGAAATTGGCGATGTAGCTGAAGAAGTTGTCAATCTTCCCATTCAAATCAATTTAGAAGTTAACAGTGATGGCACATTCAAGAACTACTGGCGTCCCCAAATCAGGAGCTGGTAATCGATGAGCTCATAGAAATGCATGAGCAAGAGCAAAATATCAAGGGACTTTAGACTCAGTTCAATCAGAAGATCGTATGAATGTTAGGAATGCGGCAGACCTCAATTTAATTGAAAAAGGTTAAAAATTTTAGGAAATACCAGTTACAGTGAAGAACGTATATTTTCAACAAAACGAGGAAGAAAAAAATAACTAACATGCTACTTAAAACTTTTGCGGTAGAAAAAAATCGTTTTTGACCCGGCAGACTACTTAGAGTTTATGAAATCTACATCGAAATAACTTTATTTTTTTATTTTTTTTATTTGTGTTATCCATAACTTTATTAAACCTTTTTTTTTCTAAATAATTACTTACAATCATCTCCATCCCAAGCTAAAAATAATTTATATGTACACTTGCCTCCGAAAGTCTGCTTACAGGCAATAATCTTACGTGTTTCTTCTATAAATACTATTAACATCTCGCTTTAGAAAGTCAAAATACTTGTCAGCAACTCTTTAAAATTTCCTTATTCAAACAACTGCAACAAAATATACCTTAACGAGAAAAAACAAGAATGACCACCAAATAATCACCAACCATCAGCGACAAAGTCTGCGTACACTTACAGAATAGTGCTTTTTAAGGACCTTTTTATTTGTAAAATAATGTTTTTAAAGTAATAATAAGCTTCTCTTATGATTTATTTAGGATTTGAGATTATTACTTTTGTGGTTCCATGACAGGTAACAGAATAGAGATTGATATATTATTGAAAACTAATCCTCGTCTTTAGAAAGGGAGATTTTTCAGCATTTGTTGAAATTGTTAAAAGGGAGCATTCTTTGATTCAAAAGTGTTCGCAAACTACAAATCAAATAAGATTTTACCCTCACAAGCCAAGATCCGGCCGCTGTCTGCAGTGTCACCCTAGAGAATCTTGCTTTGTAATGAACTCCTATAAAAATAAATCCAAGACTATAAGCTTCACAAATAGGTAGAGAAGTGTTGCTAAGATATTATTGCAAAAAGTGTGATTTTAATTACAATTCGAAGAAACTGAAAAAGGATGACTATCATGCCCGAAGTTTCACTCAAGTCATTCATCTTTTCGAATAAACAGAGAGCCCCTAAGAAATATTTTGCTAAAAACACCTAAATAGGACACATATTTTTAGAAAAAATGCTTAATACATTAAAAAGTAATTTTTGTAATTTAGCATGAAAAGCACAAAAAGTATGCCTGAAAAAAAGTGCTTGGACGAATCTTAAAGAAAGAATCAAAACACTTATGGAGGGAGGAAAGCATAATGTTTGGGGATGCATTGGAAGCCTTTCGGCTGGTAATCTGGAATTTATTGAATCAACAATGTACAAAATTGGTCACTTGAACTTATTGTAGTAAAATATCGGGGCATATGCAGAGAAATTGCGGTGAGTCATGGTTTTTACTTTCAGCAGCACAAAGGTACCAAGCAAACGGCTGACATTGTGAAGTCATTGTGAAACCATGGCTGTTCTGACATGTCCCAAACCAATTCCGAAAATCAACCTATTCCCCAGACCCAAGTACAATACAGCATTTGTGGGATTTACTCGAGTGAATAATCCCAGGAGAAAGTAATAATATCAGTAAATGCTCCAAATTTGTCAAGAGCAAACGAATGGAACACAAAACATCCACAGACAGAAACAACTAAGCTAGTTAAATCCCTGCCAAATATATTGAGAGAGAGAGAGTTACAGAAAGAACAGAATGGCTTAAAAGTATTAACTTTTTAGTTACAATCCATTATTGTAAAGATTTTTTCTACTGTACGCCAGACTTTTGACACACACGATTTGTGTCGTTCTCAAGTTAATATGTTGTATTGGCACATATAATATATGCGAATTATTATTTTCTTATACTATTTGAATTTACGACGTTAAGAGGAATCAATAAAGAATAGTATTGATTCAGGTGCCAGACTTAATTAAATAGCGTCTTTGCATGAATATGAAAGATGATCGCTGTTCCCCAGACATTCGGAGGCAGGAGTATTTATATGCGAAATTAGCCCCGACTTACGCGGTTATTACTCTGCTTCAGTTATGCGCGTAATTTAGAGGTATAACTGTACTCATATTTTGTTCAGTTCGTTAACATTTAAACTTCGATTGAAAATAATATCAAATTTTCATCTTAGGAATTACGATGCTTTGTTCTTTTAGAGTAGATTGGCCTTATATTTTATTGATAAGACAATGATGAAAGTCACATTCTACATTGAAATATAAGGGTCTAAATTAATATATGTACTTTTTATATTTGAAATTGGTAATTGATTTAGAGTATAATAAAAGGTATAAATATTGTTAAACGAAATAATATTTATTTAAATGCAAATGTTTGACAAAAATTAAGAAAGAATAATATATTTTTTCATAACATTTTCCTTTCGTTAAAACGCTTCAATATTAATATTTTTTCTCTGTATAAATAAAAACTTCTTTACAAGTCTGAACCAGAATTTCGGAAAAATTCGCATTATTTACAAAGCTTTTTAGTTGAAATGCTAACTGGCGTCTTTTGTAAAGATTTTTCTGCTCTGGTGTATTAAAATATGAATAAATCTATCCTCTAAATATGCATTTAAAATTCTAAGTTACGGACTCTTTACAGTAATCTTATCTATATATACATATATAGGGAAAATATTTTAGAAACATTTTTTCAAAAAGGGAGAACATTTGAAAAATATGCAATCTAATTGTCTGTTTTCCAATATTTATTAAATTTAAATATAAGCCATTAAACAGAGACAAAAATTAATTAAAACAAAAGAGGGCAAAAGCAAATTGTTTTAATGTTTTTAGATTCCATTCAAATTCATATATATATATATATATATATATATATATATATATATATAATGCTAGAAACTAACTCTGCAGAATATTTAAGTATTGTAGAAATGGGTATAAGTTTTGTATAAAAATTTCAAAATTAATGTATTTTATATAAATAAACGTAATATTAATGAAAATGAGTTAGAACATAAATAGAACTCTTACGAATATATTTTTGTGTATCAAACATTTTAAAATTGTAACCTTTGCTCGTTACTCTTATTCTAAAAATAAAACTCATTACTTTCAAAAATACTTTAAATCAGCTGTTGTTTATAATATTTCAATAAAAAAACAGGAAGAAAAGCGTGAAAGTCAAATTCATTATTTTCACTTTCCCTTACGTGAAGTTTGATTGCACAAAATGAAAAAAGTTTCATTATTTTCAAAAGATGCTTTTAACGAATTTCTATGATTTAACGATCTTTTATCTCTTGTGATAATTTGGAAGAAATTCCAAATCTTTTTGTAACCTGTTTAGTCTATGCAAAATTGAGGATTGCCAGTGGACTTGGAAATTCTTAGCACAAAATTAGATATTCATGTAAAACATGGAATTGATTTTACAAACACAAAATAACCTTCACACGCATAAAGTTCCTTTATTATCTGCAATGTACTTTATTTTTTCAATATTATTTATATAAAATTAAACAAGTAATAAAAAAAAATTAAGTCAATTCCTACTTAGATCAACAAAGAAAAATTTTATTTTAGCTACTTTTTATTAAATAGATACAATTAATACAAATATGTATATACATAGGACAGAATCACAACATTAAGTGGTCATTAATTTTTATTAATTATCATTAAAGTATTGTATTGTCATCCAAAATAATCGTATATATAAAATTTCAGTTCAACTGATTGCTTTAAAACGTGAGAAAAAATATTTTCAAGTTTTGACACACATCGCCAAAATGGTCACTAAGTCACGAAAAATGATGCCAACGTGGCTGTATTTGTAATTATTTGGATAATTGGTTTTAATCAATTATATAATTTTTATTAATTATAACTACATTACTGTATTGCCATCCAAAATAATCAGGTATAATATAAAATTTCCCAATCAATTGGGCGCTTTAAAATGTATTTCTGTTAACGATTGAAAAATTCCCACCAAGATGCATAAATAAATATATACTTAGAGATTGCGCTATGGTAGGATTGAAAAAAAAGGAAAACTTTTATAATGGAAAAAAAAAATTCGATATGAAAACTTTTTACATCATTTTAATTAAAGATTGATAGGTATTGCTCAGCCACTTAATATTTATGAAAATATTTCTAAAAGGTATGGTGTTTTCTAAAATGCCAGCAATTTTAAAATAAATAACTATTGTCAAAAAGCAAATAATAAAAAATGTCGAATGAAGTTAGATGATATAATATACAGTCATACGTTAAGAAATTAAATTAAAAATACATAAAAAATAACAATTCATTAGTAAAATAATTTTTGAAAGGTGTTCACAAAATGAATTTTAAAAAAAATTATACTTAAATATTAATGAGTTTTTTTAATTATGAATTAAATATTTTTCCTGTTAAAAAGTATCTATTAACAAATTTAAAAAAAAAAATTAAATTTTTAAAAGAATTTTTTTTACTGTAATACATGGTGTGCAAAACTTGAAAAATGTAAAAATTTGCGAAAAAAATTTTTAAAAAAAAGGAGGTTGGGAGTAAAGTAGGGGAACACGTAAGTCAGTAAACGTCATGCGTATGCAAATATCAGAACAAAACGTCCAAACGATGTGAGCGTACGCAAAACGCGTGATGTCGGCCCCCTGCTCTACAGTAGAATGAAATGAGGACGGAGATGTAATCATCAATTTTCTGCAAGTGCCAGTGAGTCAGTTCGTGAAATATGGCAGAAGAAATCATCTGGATGACTTCAACGGGAAGAATGATCGGAAAGCTGGAGGAGGGGCGTACTGTCACCAGTGTAGCTGCAGAGTTCGGAATCAACAAAGTGTCGTTTCGCGCGCTTGAAGCGTTCCCCAAACCACAGGTACAGCCGTTAGAAAGGTTGGTGTGGCTGCCGAGGACGACAACTGCAGGGGATGACCGTTTATATCATCCTGCAGGCGAAAAAGTTCGACAGCAGTCTGCAAGCGCCTTGCTCGGAACCGTACAGCAACAGGTCGACAAGTGTAGGGTTTACTGTGGCCAGACGCCTCACAAGGGGCCTGTTGGGACCGTGTCCTGAACGCTGCCCCCGTTGAAAGATGGCCACCGAAGCCACCGTTTCAGTGGGACAGGAGCAAAAAAACTGGACAACTGACCCAATGGAGTCGTGTTCTCTTTACGGATGAGAGTCGGTTCAGTACCGAAGCGATTCTCAACGCGTTTTGATTTGGAGAGAGATCGGGACCCGGTTTTATCCCAGTAACATCAAGGAAAAAACATCGTTACGGTGGTCCTGGAGTTCTTGTCTGGGGGGCATTATGCTGAACGGCGGAACTGAGCTTCCCATTTTCGACAAAAGGGTCTGTAACCGGGGATCGCTATTGTGATGAGGTACTTCTTCCCCCTGTGCATCTTTTCCGAGGTGCCATTGGCCCAGACTTCATCTTTATGGATGACATTCACTGCCACATCGCACCTTGATGTTGAGGGGCTGCTGGAAAGTGAAGATATCACTGAATGGATTGGGCCCGCGTGCTCCCAGATTTAAATCCCATCGAACATGTGGGATGCTTTGGGAAGACGTATTGCCACACGCCCCATCATCCGGAGTACAACCACAACTCAAACAGATGTTGATTGAGGAATGAGCACTCCTACCTCAAGAAATGTTGCACCAGCTGTTCTGAGTATGTGAAGAGTTGCAAAGCAACCATTGTAGTAAGGGAGGGCATATACCATATTATGGAACATCTGCTTGTTGTTCTTCCTGTTGGATAGGACAATCATGAGTCAGATACTATGCGTTCAATAAAGCTTGTTTTGTTTGATTCCATACCGTATGCGTTGTATTCCTTTTTTAGTGCCGATGCTTTCGTCATCCTTTACGTACATAATACTCTCCCCCATTTCAGAATTTCATGCTCTCAGATGATTTTCTTGAAGTTATGGCAATAACCCACCTGTTGCTTAAGTTTTGCACACCAGTGTATTTATTTATTTATCTTGGTGGAATTTTCAATCGTTATTAAAACAGGTTTTAAAGCGCTCAATCGAGCTGAAATTTTATATAACGACTTTTTTTTGAATGACAATAGTACTTTGATGAAAACAAAAAATTAATTACCATTCAATGTTGTGATCCTGTCAATTATATACATATTTATATTAATTGATTCTTTTTAAAGGGGTACACGGTATTTTCTAAAAAAAATTTTTTGGGGACAGTTACAGTAAAATATTTGATGTTTTATATTAAATATTCTAAATGATTCTATAAGAAAAATATCATTTGATCACCCAAAATTTTTAACAAAAAAAATTTAAAAAAATTTTGAAGTTTTATCAAACACTTATAAAAATACTCAATTTTTAAAAAATTTTTAGTCATTTTTGTTATTTTGTTTTTAGGTTATTGCAAATAAAAACTAGCATGGTTTGAAAATCTATTTCTTTTGATTTTAATAAAATTTTTTTAGAAAACCTGAAAAAACACGAAAAGTTTTAAAAAATCAACTTTAAGTTTTAGAAAAATAACAGAAATTCAGCCCTAAACTATACTAAATTTTATAGAACATACGTTTAGGGGTATATACAAAAAAGGTTTCTATCTCGAATAGGAAAAAAATTTTAAGGTTGAAAACACTTATATTTTAAAAATTTAAATTGAGAAAAAAGCATTTTGTTTTAAAGTCATAAAACAAAACATAATGCTTAAAAAATCTTTTTTTTAAATTTTATTTTCGAATGATATTCTGATTTAAAAAACTATTTTAATTAAATATGACTGAAAAAAAATATTTTTTTTTAAAATATATTTTTGAATAATTTTGTGATTTGTTAAAATCGTTTATTAGTTTATCTTAACTCATTTTCACAAAAATTTTTTAAACACAAACATTTATTTACAAAATAGTACAACTTGCTAAAATAGTCAGGTTTTCATAAAATTTAATTTTTTTTAGTTTTAAATTGGGCCAGTTTAGGAAGTTTTGCTCTTTTCGCGACTTTAAAATACTAAAAAAATATTATACAATATGTTTAGAATAAGGTAGTTTGGTACATCAAGGAAATATTCAGTTATACCCTGCAAAATTTAAATTTTGGGAATGTTTTTGAAATTCGGAAGTCTAATTGCAGAATCAGAGAGGACGGATATTTAGATAACCATTTCAGTAGTATTTCATCTCTTAGAAATATTGTTTCTCACGAAAACCCGAAACCCAAAAACCCATGGTATTTTCCACAAAAAAAAAAAGAAAAAAATATTTGTTATAAAAAACCCAAATTTTTAAAAAAAATTCCATAAAAATTAATCAAAAATTAATCAATTATGAGAACTAAAAAACTCAAACCAAAAATCAAGAAAGGAAATTATTTTGGGAATGAAAAGGGAATTAAAAAACCATTTAAAAACTAAAAGCTCAAAAATATTTTTAATTTAAATTTCCAATTTAAATGGAAAATGCTTTAAAAATAAAAACCGCCAAAACCTTTATTTTCATAAAACTTCAAATATTTTGAAAAAATTTTAATTTGAAAAACAGATCTGAAATTTCGTGGAAAGCTTTAAATTATAAAGTTATTTTGGTAAAAAAAAAAATGGAAAAAATAAAATTTTTTAGGGTTTTGGGTGTAGACTTTAATAAAAAAGTAGTTTAAAACAAAATTTTTTTTTTAAATCTAAGTGGGTAATTTTTTTAAAAAATTTTTTGTTTTTTAATTTTTTTGGGGATTTAATTTTTTAAAACTGTTTTTTGGGAAAAAAACCCTTGTCCATGAATTTTTTTTATTCTGTTCTCCCCAAATATTATAAATTTTGTTTCCGAATTTTGTTTTTTTTAAAAATTTTTAGCTCTTTTGAATAATTTGTTTTAAGACTTTTAAAGGATATGATTTAATAAACCTCCCCCAAAATGCATTAAATATAGTTGTTAGCCTTGGACTTGATTTAGAGAAATGAATTTTACATTTAGTTTTCCTATACAAGAATGTATTGTTCTCCGCTTACTTTCATTTTACATATAGTACAGTAAAAATGACTTACATGAATCAGGAATGTAATTTTCAAATGTGTGTGAGTGGGGATTTTTTTTTTCATCACTGAAATCAAACGAAATCACGGGAAAGCCTGATGAAATTGGCGATTTTTCGAAAAATTTTTCAATCTTCCCATTAAAACCAATTTGGGAAGTGAAAAAAAGTGATGGAATTCAAGAACTACTGGTTTCCCCCGAATCGGGAGCTGCAAATTGATGAGCCCATAAAAAATGCATGAGCAAGACAAAATATAAAGGGGACTTTAGACTAAGTTCAGTCAAAAAGACGTTAAAAGTGTTGGGAATGGGGCGGGCCCCTCAATTTAATTGAAAAGGTTAAAAATTTTAGGAAATACCAATTACAGTGAAGAACGTATTTTTTCAACAAAACGAGGAAAAAAAAAAATAGCTAACATGCTACTTAAAAATTTTGCAGAAAAATCTTTTTTGACCCGGCAGACTATTTTTAGAGTTTATGAAATCTACATAAAAAATAACTTCATTTTTTTTTTTTTTTTATTTGTGTTACCCATAACTTTTTTAAAACCCTTTTTTTTTTCTAAAAATTATTTTACAATCTTTCCCCATCCAAAAGCTAAAAATAATTTATATGTACACTTCCCTTCCGAAATTTCGTTTACAGGCAATAATCTTACGTGTTTTTTTAAAAAACTTTTAACATCTTTTTTTTAGAAAGTCAAAATACTTTTTTCGCAACTTTTTAAAAATTTTCCCCCTTTTTATTAAAAACAACTGAAAACAAAATATTTTTTTTAAACGAAAAAAACAAGAATGCACCAAAAAATAATCCCCAAATCCGCACTTACAGAATAGTGTTTTTAAAGGACCTTTTTAAAAAAAATTAGCACTAAATCGTTTTTTTTTAAGTAATAAAAAGTTTCTAAGGATTTATTTGGAAAATTGAGATTTGAAAGTTTTTGGGGTTCCATGACAAGCAACAAAAAGGGAAATTTGGGGATAATATTATTAAAAGAAAACCAATCCTCTATCTGTAAAAAGGGGGGGAATTTTAAAACCCATTGGTTGAAATTTTTTTTTAGGAGAATTTTTCCCCTTTGATTAAAAAAAGTGTTCATAAACTTCAAATCAAAAAAATTTTTACCCGCCCAAGGAAAAAGATTCTGCCCCCGTCTGCAGGGGTTCACTTAGATAATCTTGTTTTGTAATAGACTCTAAAAAAAATAAATCCAAGACTATAAGCTTCACAAATAGCTAAAAGTGTTGCTGAGATATTGAAAAAAAAAAAAGTGGGATTTTTAAATTACAATTGGAAGAAAATAAAAAAAGGATGACTATCATGCCCGAGTTTCAGTCAAGAAGTCATTCATTTTTTCGAATAAACAGAGCTAAGATGATTTTGCTAAAAAAACCAAAAAGGACACATGTTTTTAGAAAAATTTTAAAAATTCAATTGAAAGTAATTTTTTTTAATTTAGCATCAAAACACAAAAATATGCCTTTAAAAAAATTTCCCGGACAGATCTTAAGAAAGAGAACCCAAAAATGGGGGGAGGAAAACATAATGTTTGGGGGAATTGGGCTTTTTGGTTTTTAATATGGGAAATTTTTTGAATCAACAATGTACAAAATTGGTCACTTGAACTTATTGGGAAATAAAATATCAGGCATATGCCGGGGACATTGCGGTGAGTAATGGTTTTTTACTTTCAGCGGCAAAAAGGTACCAAGAAAATGGCTCACATTGTGAAGTCATTGGGGAAAACCATAGCTGTTCTGACATGTCCCAAAAACCAACCGAAAAATCAACCTATTCCCCAGATCAAAAGTACAAAAAAGCATTTGTGGGAATTTTTCCCCGAGTGAATAATCAAGGGAAAAAAGTAATAATATCTGGGGTAAATCCAAATTTTTTCAGAGCAGAAGAATGGAAAAAAAAAACATCCACAGACGAAACAACTAAGCTTTGTTAAAAACCTGCCAAATATATTCAGAGAGTTTTTTAGAAAAAAAAGGATAGTTTTAAAAATATTAACTTTTAGTTACAATCCATTATTGTAAAGATTTTTTTTTACTGTACGCAGACTTTGACGGCATGATTTTTTTTCCCTTCTCAATTAATATTTGATTATTTTATATAATATTCAGGGTTATTATTTCTTTTTAATTTTTTTGAATTTAGAGTTAGGGGGAATTTAATAAAAAAATAGTATTGATTTTGCAGATTTCCCCTTTAATCCGATCTTTTTTAGAATATGAAAGATGATCGCCTGTTCACAAAACTTTCGAGTCAAGTGTAGTTATATTGGGAAAATTTTATATATATATAACCCCCAAATTACGCGGTTATTACCTGAACTTCGATTGAAAAAAAATATCCCCAAAATTTTTTATCTTAAAAGATGCTTTTTTTCTTTTTTAAAATGATTGACATATATTTTTTTGATAAGACAATTTTAAAGTCAATTTCTACATTGAAATATATGGGCCCAAATTAATATAGGGAATTTTTTAAATATTTAGTGGTAATTGATTTAGAGTATAATAAAAATAATTTTTGGGTATTGTTAATTTGAAAAAAATTTTTTGCAAAATGTTTCAAAAAAAGAAAGACCGATTTTATTTTCATAACATTTTTATTTTTGTTAAAAACGCTTCACAGAGTCTGAAAAATTCCGGAATTGGGAAAAATTTTGCATTATTTTTCAAAGTTGTTTTTAGTTTTAAATGCTAACTGGCGTCCTTTTTTAAAGATTTCTCTGTTCTGGTGTGTATTAAAATATGAATAAATCTACCCACTCCTAAAATTTCATTTAAAAAATTTAGTAAGGACTTTTACAGTAATCTTATCTTTTATACATATATAGGGGGAAAAAATTTTGAAAATTTTTTAAAAAAAGGAGAACATTTTTTTAAAAAAATGCTAAAAATTTAAACATCTGTTTCAATATTTATTAAATTTAAAAAATTCCATTAAAAAAGAGAATAAAAAAATTAAAAACAAAAAAAGGGGGAAATATTATTGTTTTTTTTGTTGTAGATTGCATTCAAATTATATATATATATATATAATCAAAACTTTTTTATGAATATTTAAGTATTGTAAATGGGTATAAGTTTTGTAAAAAATTTTAAAAAATTTAAAGTTTTTTATATAAAAAAAAACGTAAATTTTTAATGAAAAGATTAGGGAAAATGAATAGAACCCCTTACGGAATATATTTTTTTTGTATCAAACATTTTAAAATTGTAACCTTTTTTTAACTTTTATTCTAAAAATAAAAATCATTACTTTCTAAAAAAAAATTTTAAATCAGGGTGTTCTTTTAAAAATTTCCCCAAAAAACAAAAACAGGAAGAAAAGCGTGAAAGTCAAATTCATTATTTCCACTTTCCCCCCGGAAATTTGATTTAAAAAATGAAAAATTTCACTATTTTTAAAAGATGTTTAACGAATTTCTATGATTTAACGATCTTTTTTTCTCTTTATAATTTTGAAAAAATTTCCCAAAACTTTTTCAACCTGTTTAGTCTAATAAAATTTGGGGGAGCCGAATTGATTTGAAAATTTTTGCTTTTCAAAATTAGATATTCATGTAAAAAAGGAATTGATTTTACAAAAAACAAAATAAACCCTTTCATTGACTGGCCCCCTTTTTTATCTGCAAAAATTTATTTTTTTAGTATTCCCCTTTTTATATAAAATTAAAAAAAGTAAAAAAAAAATTACTTCCCAAATTTCCCACTTTAATCAGCAAAGAAAAAAATTTTTTTTTAGCTACTTTTTTTTAAATAGTTACCATTAATAAAATATGATATTTCAATAAGAATCAAACATTATGTGGTAATTAATTATTATTAATTATCATTAAAGTATTGTATTTTCATCCAAAATAATCGTATATATAAAATTTCAGTTCAACTGAATGCTTTAAACATGAGAAAAAAGATATTTTCAAATTTTGACACAAATCTCCAAAAGAGTCGCTAAGTCACCAAAAATGATGCCAACTTGGCTGTATTTGTAATTATTTGGATAATTGGTTTTAATCAATTAATTTTATTTAATTATAACTAAATTATTGTATTGCCATCCAAAATAATCAGGTATATAAAATATCAGCTCGATTGAGCGCTTTAAAATGTATTTTATTAACGACTGAAAATTCCACCAAGATACATAAAAAAATATTTAGAGAGTGCGCGCTAATAGTAGGAATTGAAAAAAAGGAAAACTTTTATAATGGAAAAAAAAATATTCGATATGAAAACTTGTTACATCATTTTAATTAAAGATTGATAGGTATTGCTCAGCCACTTAATATTTATAAAAATATTTCTAAAAGGTATGATGTTTTCTAAAATGGCAGCAATTTAAAAAAAAAATAACTGTTGTCAAAAAGCAAATAATAAAAAATGTCGAATGAAGTTAGATGATATAATATACAGTCACATACGTTAAGAAATTAAATTAAAAATACATAAAAATAACAATTCATTAGTAAATAAATTTTTAAAAGGGTTCATAAAATGAATTTTTTTAAAAAAAATTATACTTAAATGTTAATGAGTTTTTTTAATTATAAATTAAATGTTTTTTCCTGTTAAAAATATCTATTAACAAATTTTTTAAAAAATTAAATTTTAAAAAAGTTTTTAGGTTTTAAAATTACACAAATTCGATTAAAAGAAAAAAAATATTGAAATGAATCAAGGTAACACTAATAAGTAAAAGGGGTCTAATTTGATATCCGATATGAGTGATATGGAATCCAAGATGGCGGCCTAGATGTAACAAGTCGTCAGAAAAATATTTTTACAGTATTGCTTTATCCTGACGAAAGATTTTGAAATGGTGAAATAGCCTAGAATTTGAATGAAAAAAAAGGAGTGAAATAATTAAAAATTTTCTTACTTTTTGTGGAGAACAGCATAGGAAAGGATGAATACCAGAACGTCTTAAAAAAATAGAATATGGAAAATTAGAAATGCTGAAGAAATTAGTAAAAATAAGTAAAGTATTGAAAATGTATCGTTTCAAAAGACGAAATTTAAAGAAAAAAAATAAATGAAATTTCAAACCGAAAAAAATAACTATTAGGAAAAAGTAATCATTGTGGATTTTCATGTCAATTCCGCATTTGTCATATTTTATGACGGCCGAAATCAGCGAAATTGATCTGTAATAATTAAAATTACAGCCCTTATATCCTTAAAAAAAGATCCTGGAACTCACCAATGATATTAGAAATATCCATATTCGAAAACATCCCAAAATACAGCAGAATACTGAAGCAGCAACTTGAAGCCTGAAAGCGATGAAAATGGTTAAATGGTTGAAGAAATTGAAAAACCACCGAAAAAACCTAAAGAAATTAACTATAATATACGTCATCCCCATGGCAATCACATTACCACTCGATAAAAATATCAAGGTAACCATTTTATTATATTATTGCCCATCTTGGCGAACACAAACGACAACTTGACACGTAGCGCTTCGAACTCAAATTTGAACCGATAAAAGTAATATTAATATTCGAATTTTAATTCATATATGTCCATGATCTTTCATACACTTATGGTAAAAAATGGGTCATATAACGACCAGCATGAAGGTATTCAATTTCCATTCAAACAATTTGAAGTTATATATATATGTAATAATTCCCTCTAACATACTTTTCATTAACTCTTTAATGATCCATAAATAATCTTTAATTCTTAGGTTTAAAAATAAACGTTGTAATCTTAATCGTAATCGGCTAAACAGATTTCCGTGTTCCGCGCATTTTAGCCAATCATATGCCCAAAGGAAAACGCCTATTCAACGTAATCGCGCTCTTTTTCTTCTTGCCGCCACCACGTAAGATTGTCAATACTTGCTGCTTTTTGTCTTTGTGTTGGTCCTCCAAAACGCCACTGTTCATGCAATGTTAACGTAACGTAATTGTGCTTTAATCTGTTGATGTGTGCTCATAATAAAGGAGGTAAAGCTATTCTGAAGACGTCATTACTAAATCAACATTGATACTTACTCTACACCGGCCAATACTACTTCAATCTCTCTCTCTCTCTCTATTACATATATATATATATATAATTTATTAGTTAAAAGAATGTCTTAATTTTTTTATTAATTTTTATTTGAAAGTGAAATTTTAATAACAAATTACAGCATAAGGACATTATCGAAGGACAATTCAGAATTATTTAAATAGAAAAAAAAATGTTTGTCAAATAATATTTCATACAGCAGACCGTAATTTTCTCTAAAATGAGTCAAAATTGCTGTTCTGAAATGCTAATGGTCGATGATTCTAATAATAGATTCTGTAAGCCAAATTAACACTTGCGGGCTTCTGCTATCTACATAATTTAACTCTGATAAATAAACCAACGCTATATAGGTGAGAGATTAAATAATATTTTCCTTACCCACAGAAAAAAAGTATGCATATTTGTGGAAAGCCATTCATGAAGTGTGGAAAACCATCCTTTTTTTGTTAGTATAATTGTCCAAAAAAAAATCCATTATTGTTAATTTTCATAATGCA
>BMAV01002566.1:0-10704 GCA_019973955.1 Trichonephila inaurata madagascariensis | reverse complement strand
ATTCCATGAACTGCATTATTTTACACAAGGCTTCGGCGTATTGCCCATTTGAAACACATGGACTTCTGTGATAGGCTAAATTCATGTGACGTCATAGTTGCATAATAACTGTAATCACGAGCTTCCAGCCAATCAGTTCATGTGAGCCTTCGCCGTTGCCAACTTTCACTTTTTTCTGAAACTTTCTTTTGAAAAGTAAATATTTGCGAACGATAATAACTCAAATAGGTAAACAAAATGCACTCGTTTTAAAAGAAATGTATAATATAACATTTTTTGAAAAATTTTGAAAAACTTTTTGAAAAATCTTAATATTTGAACCTTTTTGTGAATTCGTAGTTTTATTAAATTTTACAAATTGAACAAACAAGTAAAAGTCAAATGTCACTTTTGAATTCAATAGAGTCACGTGATTGCTTTTATCATGTGGCCGTTTTGAGTTTAGCCCATTTACTCCTTTGTAAATTTTTAAGTTTTCTCCTCTAATGCAGACTATTTTATTCTTTAGAATGCTATCTGTAAAACAAAAAGTTTAAAAATTTTGTATTTTTTTCTTTTAATTTAGAAAATAACTTTTATGTATATTTCAATGATTTACATATGTCTCAGATACTTATATGTAAAATATTTTTATGTTTATTTTAAATATTGTGGGGTATATTGAAGAATATTGAAGAATATTTTAAAATACTTTCAAAATTCAGAGGAACAATATTCTCCACAGAAACCCTCTGTAATTCAAAGTCTTTCGCTTGGATACTCAGTATTTCATGCAAATGTATGCAATGAAATGATGAAATGAGAAATTAGACATTTCATAGAAGTAGACATCACATTCATAATTTCAAAAATGACTGGTAAAAAGGGGTTGGGGTTAAAAGAATAAATTAAAACTTTATTTTGAGAAATTATGTTGTATAAACAAATATATTGGGTACTTACGTAATATACCATCGACCTATTTCGTCAGATCGAAAAACAATGCCAAACGCAGCGATATACAGCCAATAGTGAAAACCGTTCCCATGCACGTTCGAGCAAAGTAATAATAACGATTCCAGAATTTGACGACATGTTGATTTGGTGATGTCTTTTGGCTTGGCGAAATGGCTCGAAGGTATAATACGTAAGTACTGAATTTATTGATTTCGTTTCGTTTTCGAAATAAAATTTTTTGAATATCAGGGGATAACTTCACATTTATTGTTCGGTTCTCATGAAAGAAATCGTAGATAACGATGTTTTTATTTTCTTTTTCTCCTTTAGGTGGAGGACATCATCGAATACGAAACCGGAATCACAGAAATCAGCCAAAAACTGGAAGAAGCCCAAGGACGTTATTGCCGAGTCTTCATTCTCTATGCCAGGTACTCTACAGCATTGTTCAGTATTACTTATTGAAGAATATTACTTTCGGTTTCATTAAGATCATGATCCGAATAGGTGTAATCGAGAACTTGGAATTTCGAACTGTATGCCAACTGGAAACAATGGCAAGACTACATTATTATGTCATGTCCGTGACTAGGACTAGGCCTACCACCATGAACAATCATAATTCATTTGCAAAAAGCGGCAGTCAGTAGAGTCGGTTTGTAAGATTGTGAGTGACGCGCACTTATTTGTGATGGTTTACATTTGTGCGAGTATTTTACAACGTATAATATATACTGTCTCCTTGAAAGGGTTAAGGCCGTGGGTAGCGTAATGGTTAGAGCGTCGGACTCTAAACCGGTGGGCCTGGGTTCGATGCCTAATGCTACCAAATACCTTCAGAGTTCATATGGAGTACTTGCTCGTTAAATCAGTGGATCCGAAAGTCTTGTGGTCGATCGCAGCAAAAACCACTGATGCAGGGGGCTGGAGAATATTTCCCTCCCCTCCAGTTCCATGCCTAAATTGTGGAGGTAGATGTAGGTGGTATCGCCATCTATCGTGTAGAAGTCCAACCTGTCTCAGGCTCTGGCAAAAAACTTACATTCCTTCCCTTCGGGAAGAACACAACAACAGCAACTTAAAAGGGTTACAGGTGAGGTCTTTTACATATAGAGGCTCAGGGCTCAAGAAATCTTAAGATATCATAGCACAGTTACCTATTTCAGCACTTATCTCGCTCGTTCTCAATGACATTTATATCTTAGAACCAATTTACGTAACGCGTTTCCAGTATAAAGACATGACGACTAAATTCTTAGTATAACTTCGAAGAATCCCCATGCTAATTTGAGAAGGGGCCTCATGAGATTTCCCAATGTAATATTAATTAGTTAATTATCTTCAAGTAGTCCTTGGTTTTTGCATTTTACACACTTTTTTCAGTTGGCTCAAATAACAAAAATATCATTAATTTGATACCATTTTATCAAGATTCTGTGATTAAAAGTTGTTCATGTTCTGATTTATTTTCAAATATTTTATTATATACTTTTTTCAGTACTGAAGACGCCGAAAGCATTTTCCGCGAAGTGGAAGCTTTGAATATGACTCTTCCCGGCTACGTCTGGATTGTTTCCGAACAGGCTCTTTTGGCTCCTAATAAACCAGACGGTAATGTGCCAGACTTTACTTATGATCATTAATAAATCTTTTTTAAATTTTTAGAGCAATCGTTCGTTCAAGAATGGAAATGAAATTTTGCTTATGGTAAAAGTAAAAAGTCACTGCATTGATGATTGAGTTTTATGATATTTAAAAAAAAATACCACGTATGCTGTTTTCCCTGCGGCGATGCTCTCTTTGAGAGAAGGGGTTAAGATTTACAGGAAAAGTTCGCTTCCCAGCGTGAACTTGAAGAGGAAAATTATAGCAACCATAGATGGGACCAAAGTTACCAGACTGGTGACTTTATCACTCTTCACGCAAGTTTGACAAAGAATACGATGTCAACAAGGAATCAATAAGACAGCTCTGTGGTAAGTCCTTCTAGAAATTACCGTGAGACTATAAAAAGGACCTTTGAGACAAAGGTCAAATCAGTTCAGAAAAGAGTTCAGTCGTGTGCGTTGACTGCGAGAGACTCTATCTGTCTGAATTTTTGCTAGTCGAACAGTTCAGAAAACCGTTTCTGGAACTTATAAGGCTTGCTTATAACGAATGCATTTTGAACTTGTGGCGGTGGTATCTATATAATCCAATAACAACTTCCGTGCTAAGGAAATCATCTCAGTATAGTGGTTAAGTTACTTGGTTATGGAACAGAAGGTACGACCCTGGCGACCTTGGCTGAACTTTGAAAAAAATCAACCTTCACGGTGTAGACGTGGTGCCATCTATCCGCCGCAAGAGCAACCAAAACCGTCAGATCACATGAAGCAGACAAATATCAAATCCATATGACGCAATCCCCGCTGTCAAACACAAAAATGACAACAACAGCAACTCACACGGTCGCCATAACAGTAGTATCGTTCCCCCTATTCGAAATTTGGGAGAAGACGGGTATCTATATAAGCCAAAAAAACCTCCATACTACGATGATGTTTTTACAGTGGTTTTGAGTGCTTACAGACAAAAGGACCAGGCCCAAAAATTTATGCTGTTCTAAATAATTGTTATAATATTTTTTTGAGTATATATACTCGATTTTTTGTCCTCGTGTAATCATCTGTTTGTTTTGCCCATTTATAAATTTTATTATTTCTCTAAATAATTGAGCCCCGCGGCGTCCCCCCGAGATTTGCAACAATATATTTTGTATCTTTATCGTATTTTTGCAATCGTTTAACATTTTCTTTTAAACCAAAAATTTTGTAAAGGTGTGAGCCCCCTCCTTCTGCTAACAAACCCTATTTTTTTGGGACGGCCACGTTTAATGGAAAAATTTTTAAACCCCTACCAAGAAGATAAAAGATCAAATATGTAAATAAATATATTTTTTAAAAGGATGAAGTTTGATGATAAGCAGCGGAAAGTTTAGAGATAACTTAGTGGGGAATCTTTGGATCATGAGTTACTACCTTACTTTGGAAGAAATAGAAGTTCATTATAAAGGTTGGGAAAACCTCACATTTCAGTTACATTATAGATATCACCCAATCACTAAAGGGAAAGGAGATCTAAAAAAAAGGAAATATTTGGATAGGAAGTTAGACAATCGAAATTTATTAAAATTGGATAAATGATCTTTTGGGGTGATCTGACTTGAATGGTTTAAATTTTGGGGTTAACTCTCACTTTAAAGAAAGTTGTCAATTTGAATTAAGTAATATAAGTTATTTTAATAAAAAGTTGTATGAAAAACCCAAATGTCTCATCATTTTGTAATCCCACACCTCTAGCTTACGGGACCCGGAAAGACATAGTATCGGATGGCTATGTTAAAGGGGGAACTTTATAATTCGGGGTTAGGTAATGTAGGTGGATCCTACTACCTGAAATGTATTTTCGGGGTCAGAAAAATTCAGAGTTTATCAAACAATAGAGAATAACATACGTCAAATCCCAATAATCTGTCATTGTTATTTTCTAAAGTCATCTCAGGGAAGGGCCAAGATTGGACTCGATTTTTGGGATCGGGTTAGTGAAAAAAATACAGCCAGGGGGTTTGCAGCCCAACGAATTGGGTTTTTTCCCCGCGGTCAAAAAAAAAAAAGAATTACAAGCACAATTTTACGCGTCCACAGGAAGAAATGGGAACCTCGTTTCTTTTTATAATTTATTAAAAATAGAGAAAGTTTAGAATTGGGAATGTCCCAAAAGAGTTGGTAGATCATATTTTGTTCGCTGAACCAAAATCCAAGATTATGTGGAAGTCCCCAATCCAAAAAAACACGGTCAATTTTTGGAAGTCTGGGCAAATTCGAAGAAAATATTTTTGAAAATTTAAAAAAGGGTTCAAGAATGATAATATAGAAAGACGAGGTCAAAAGGATGGGATCCCAAATTTGATGCTAATGGTAGAAACGGGAGGAATTCTGAAGTAGGACGTAGACCAAATAACAGTAGAAATAATTTTATGAGAATAAAGGGTCAAAGTAATAGGGGTTCAGAGGAATAGATTTCAACATAGTGATGAGATTCAAAAAAGGGGTTACTATTTCGAAATAGGAAATGATAAAAAAAGGGGGGACCGTAGAAATAGGGGTTCAGGAAAATTTCAGTCGGGGGGATAGGGGGAAAAAGGGACGATTAAATATTGAAAAGGTTAAAGATCACCTCAAAAATATCGACAAGAGAAAAATGTTTTCTCCGATATGTATATCACCCGGAACTTCCCACGTTCCCACTTTTTTGAAACCCTATGGACCCCGGGAGCAGATAAATCTTTTATATGGGAAAAGTATATAGAAAATTTTTTTTTATAAGAAAATTTAAAAAAATGGGGAGCGGGTTTAAAACAGCACGGGGTGCGAAATGCCAAAATGGGGATCAAATTGAATTTTCGACAAAATTTCGAAAGAAATTGGTCATTTCATGTGTTGACGGATCTAGAATACCCAGTATTCTCGGTATTGTTTTTATAAGTTAAAGATAGTATTAGATTTTGATCAAAAATCGTTAAAAATTCCAGATTCTCAAATAAATAAGGTGGTTGAACCAATTAAAGAGGAAAAAGTTGAGATAGATTTATCTAAGAAAAAATTGGGGGGGTAGAAAACAAAAATTACAAAATTTGTTTAGTAGTTTTAAAGGGTTATTTTCAGACAAACCAGGTCTTCCCTTGTTTTATACCATGAAATTGACACGGGAATAACCCCCCAGTAGCTTCAAGGCCATATAGGATGCCCGACTAAAAGCAAATAGATTTTCACATACAAAAAATGTTACAAGAGGAAACGATTGTTAATTCAACCCCACCGTCACCTTTGTGTTATGCAAGAAAATAAGGGGTTACCACCGGATAACCCGGGGAAGCATATAGATTTGCGTAGACTATAGAAAATTAAATTCGATCACAAAGTATCCGCATACCCTTTACCGTTAATAGATGATTTTTTAAACGAACACCCCATATACAACAATAATGATTCTTGATCAGAAGGGGGATTTTTCAAATGGCAGAAAACCCCCAGTATATTGAAAGACAGCATTTGTAGAAAAGTGGCACTTATGCTTTCAAGCGGATGCCATTCGGTTTATCAGGAAGCCCCCAACAAAAGGCAATTGACATAATCCAAAACCGGTGATGGGGAAATTTTGGAGTGTGTTTTGGATGAGGGATTATCTCATTCCATCATTCACTCACCATGTTGAACATTTAAAAGGGAAGGGTTTTTTTGGGTGAAAATTTTGGGGATGAATTGAAATATTTAAGTTTGGTATTAGTAAAAAAGGGAATTAAAAGGGATGAGAAAAAGGTTAGAGCTATACTAGATGAAACCCCACGTAACTAAAAAAAGGGTGCCAAGTTTTTGGGATGTCCCAGTGGTCCGAAATTTATTAAAATTATGGGGGATTTTTGTGGCCATTTATAATTTTAAAAACGAAAATGTAAAAATTTGTCTGGCTAATGAAGCTCAAAAGGCTTTCGAAGAGGTCAAAGAGGCGGTAACAAAAGCGCCATTTTTAAAATTAAAACTTTCAGGAGCCATTTGAGTTATTTACAGACCAGTTCGATCGGTTTGGGAGCGTCTTAATAAACAAACAGACCTGTGGTATTTGCGTCACGTACACGAACAACGCAGAGGGGAATTATACAGTAACCGGAAAAAGTCTAGCAGTAGTAGGGGCGTTGAACAAATTCAGAACATATTTGGGAATAGCCCATTAAAGAAATAACGGATCACGCCCCCTTTAACCCGTCTAACACTGGAAAAAATTTGTCGAGTGGGGATGATTAGATGGGGCACTCAAATTACAGAATTCAAAAAGAATGGGAACATAGAGGGGAACTAAAAAATGCAGTGGCTGACATTCTTTCAAGGAACCCGGGGAAAGTATAGTGGGAAAAAAAATTTAATTGTGCCATAATCAAGGTTTGTATTTTCGGGAACAATTAATAACAGAACAGAAAAATGACCCAGAATTGGTCATATCTATAGATATTTAGAAAACCGGAAGATAACCGGTTTAAAGAAACGATATGTGAAATTGGTCCCCGATTTCCGTTTTAAATTTAAGGATTGTTATTTTATGCTAAACACGCAACGTCATTAGGTGAAATGCGGGATACATTCCAAAATCTTAAAGGGAAAGAAATAATGAGGAATTTCAAAAAAAATAGTTTGGGCACATGGGAAGATTTAAAAAGTATCATAAAAAGGACTTTTTTTTCCCACATGAGAAAAATTATTGATCAATATGTCTCTACATGCCATATTGGCCCAAATTAATAACTATAAAACGCGTTACCAGCTGGTCGATTAAATCCCAAATTTTATCAAATTATCCAAATGAGATAGTGACGTTAGATTTGGGCCCGATCCTATATAAAAAATAAAAGCGAAGCTATATTTATAATAACCGATCATTTAAAATGGGGTGAAATTATACCCTTAAAAACCCCCTCTCGATAATAGGGGTATTTTTTTGATAACTTTATACGCGTTATGGGGCCCAAAAAATTAATAAATGATAATGGTCCCCCAAATTTTTATCCCAAATTTTTTAGCACAAATGAAAGATTAGGCATAAGGTGTGAAGACTGTTGCATATCGACCACAAGCAAATCGGGCTGAAAGAGTTAATCGAGATATAGTGCAAATGATTGCAAAAATTTTGTTTAAAGATCAACACCATACTTGGGATCAATTTACTAGTTTTCTTACGCTATTCGTAGGCGGTGAATGAAACAACGGAAAATCACCGCTGAATTATTTTGGGTCGAAAAATTATTACACCATTTCAAAAAATATTATGATCTCGAAAGTTCAAAATTCAAAATACAAAATATTGAAAAAGCTTTAAGGAAGCTTTGACTAAATACGAAAATTAAACAGGAAAAGGGGGGAAAGATATTATAATAGACGAAGGAAAAAATAAAAATTAAGGTAAAAAGATTGGGGCTTATTAGAAACACACCCTTTTTGTTCAGCAGCCAACAAAGTATGAAATTTAAACAAAAAGGGACCTTATAGAGTATTAGAAGTAAAAAAAAACAATAATATCGTAATAGGAAATCAGGGAAAAAAATTAACGGCTAGATCAAATAAGAATATATCGTCATAGGAAATGTGACGAGGTCGAATTAGGGAAAAGGTATCCCAAAGATAAGATCAAGTCAGGAAACCCGTACTTCGGAAAAATACATCAAGGGGTTAAATAGTCCTGGGAAAGAAAAATCTGCGGTGAAAAAAAGTTAGAGGCAAAAGGGGTTGGTCGCCAATCAAATCAATATAAAAATACAGATAGGACCATAAAAACAAATCACTAGTCAGATCCTTCCTGTTCATTTGGGGGAAAGTAAAACAAAAGGACAAGGTATAATAGGGTTTTAAAAGATAGGAATGTCAGGGGTGGACCACGAAAGTGGCAGAGAAAGGGACACAATAATAAAAAAACTTTTTTATCCCGTACATTTTGTGGGAAAAGAACGAAAAGAATCAACTGGTTCCAGATGAACCAACGTATAATCTAAGGCCACGCCGGGGAACAGAACAGGGAAAACCGACCAGCCAAGGAGACAAAAAAATCGAAAGGACGGGGGGATTACGCCCCCCAAGCCAAAAAATTCCAGTGCAACCGAGGAAAAAAAAGTGGTAGCACCCATCGTTGGACTAATGGTGGGGGAAACACATATAAAAAAACAGGTTGTATTGTTTATTTTTTTTGATCTTCCAACAAGTGGTCGGAAGTTTTTGCAAAGAAAAAGTCTCGGGGGGTGCTTAAAAATTATAAAACCAAAAGTCAAACACTACAATGGTTTTATTTATTTTTTGGGAAATTTTGACTTGTTAAAATTTTTTTTTGGGGAAAACAATTGTAATTACACATTTGTTTGTTGATGTATGACTTCGTGAGATGCGAAAAAACCTTTGGTTATTTGTTATAATAGTTTTTTGAAAATTTTGTAATTGATAATATGTGTTTTATATATTTGTTGAATTTTAGTATTATGAGGCATCTGGTTCGGGAAACGCGGCTAGTCAGGGGACAACAAAAAAGGGTGGCGGCTCATTGGGGTTTTTTGGGAAACCCGATTTGGGGGTGGAGATGAAAATTTATTGTGATATACAAATAATATATAATGAATAAAAAATTTTGAAATTTAAATTTATATTATTAAACATAAATTGGAAAAAATGACTCAGAAAGTTTTTTATTTCAGGGAGACAGACCCTGAAAATTATCATAAATAACTTCACAAGAAATGGGGGGGAAAATCCAGCCCATAGGCAGTGATGAAAAAATAAAGTTTTCCGACCCAGAAAAATTTTGAAAAATTTAAATGTATAGTTACTTTTAAATATAAATGTTAAATTGAAGTGGGCAGAAATTTAAAAAGTAATTTTTAATGTTGGCCTAGTTATTGGAGTAAAAATTTTTTGTCACGAGTTTAAATTTAAATTTAAATTGAATATTAAATTTAATTCCCAAAGGTAATGAAAATTAAAGTCAAGATAAATATTGGGAAAATTTTAAAAGTTAAAAAGAGGTTTAAGATTAAAATTTAAAAAACTCAGAAACGAAGAAATTCAGAAATAGAGATTTAGACACGTAATTTATTCAGGGGATTGGAACCGAAAAACGTTTTTCTTCTTTGGGGGGGGGGACGCCCCCGCGTCCTTCTGTAACATAACCCTATGTTCTTTGACGGCCACGAAAACAAAACCTTTTTCCCAAACCCCAAAACCAAGGAAAACAATCAAAATGTAAATGAGAATATTTAAAAAGGGTAGAAGTTTGATGATAAACAGCGGCAAGTTTAGGATAACTTAGTGTGGGGAAACATTCTGATCATGAGTTAGTTCCTATAGCCAAAAATAGAAGTTCATTATAAAGAAGTTGGAAACCCCACATATTCAGTTTTCATTTTAGATATCACTCAATCACTGAAGGAAGGAGATCTACAAAAAGGAATATTTTGGAAGGAAATTAGACGAATCTGTTAATTTATTATAATTGGGGTAAATGATCTAGTTGCGATCTGGGCTTGAATATAAGGTTTAATTGGTTAACTCTCACTTTAAAGGAAGTTTAATTAGAATTAAGTAATATGTTATTCTTTAAAAAAAGTTGTATGAAGAACCAATATGTCTCATCATTTTGATAATCCCACACCCTAGCTTCTTTGGGTCCGAAAGACATAGTCATCAAGGGGTGGCTATGTCCCAAAGGGGAAAAATTTTATTTGAGTAATTATTCATTTATCCAATGATTAAAAAAAAAAAAGTTTACAAAAGGTAGTTGAGCAAAATAAGAAAAAAAAACATTATCTTAAAAAAAAATTAAAAAATTTTTGTAAGGCATTTGCACACACACATTTATAGCATTTTTAAAAAAAAAAAATTCTTTTTAAAACCTAAAAATTTTATTTTCAGAAGGTTGAGAGTTTTTTCGGTGATCTTTTTAAAAAACGAAACTAGAAAAGGTAGAAGTAAGAAAGGGTGCATTTGAGCTTTTTTTTTTCCCTATGTCTGTGTGTTGAAAAAAGTCCCAAAATAGAAAAAATCAATACTTATCAAAAGGGGTATCGAAAACGAACGCTAGAAGGCAGAACATCCCCAAACTAGAACTTCTAACTGAATATACTTAATGCAAAAAAATTTTCACGAAATTTCTTAAAAATTTATGATACAAACGACTATGGCGCATGCTTCATATAGA
>BMAV01002565.1:353769-372817 GCA_019973955.1 Trichonephila inaurata madagascariensis | reverse complement strand
ATTAATGTATAAGGGGGCGCGATAAAAATTGTGATTGAAAAGGGGGGCGCCAGTATTTAAAGTTTGAGAAGCACTGGTTTAAGCAGTTATTTTTTCCTCTTAATTCTTCATGAAATCAGGGATAAGGATCAAAGTAAAAAAATAGAGGGCTTGCAAAACAAGCATGGTGCATTTGGTCTAGAAATATTTTTATTAGCTCGTTCTGCATTTTTCAAATTCTTTTATAATCCTTACGGAATTACGTATAAAAAAGGATAGATCTGCATAAAAAACAGCTTGAATGTTCCGTGAAAATAAGTTGATTACTACAAATATTCAGTCAATATATGTTATACTATTCTTGCTTTTTATCCTTGGATTCTTTGTATATTGTTTAATTTTAGTTGCATGAACACCATTTCTCTATAAATTATCCTTTTCATTACTTGATGAAATTTTCTCATATAATGTTATTAATTTTGGCTTATAGATATTTAAGTAAGCAACCACTTTAGTTTATTTCTTTAAAAAATAAAACAAAATACACAATTTATGTTGAATTCCAAAAAAATTAATTACAAATAAAAATCCTCGTGGTATATTTAACAAATTTAATATAAAAGATAAAATGATGCCTTAATCTTCAAAAGATTAAAAAAAAAAGAAAAAGAAAATATTCAACATTATTTAAACCTATGCAAATTTATAAAAAATGATTCGGAAGGGCAAAGCTTTTTGAGAAAAAAAATCATTCAATTATTTATTCATTTATTTTAAATATAAACATTTACATGTATTCGGAGGATGTAGCTTCAAGTTTTATCGTTATATTTTAAAATAGAAGTCAGCTATAAAATTATTTATGTAATTTGTTAATACAGATCTTAACTTTTTATAAATTATACATTATAAGGAATGAGATTAGACTGAATTTATGAAAAATATTATGTAAAGTTTTTTTGTTATTCAAATCCTAAAAAAAGGCTATTTTAAATACTAAAGTTATACCTCTTTATACTGCATGCTCGATCAAGATCAGGATAAATTTGTTCCACAAAAAGTGCATAATTATTAATAAATAATCAATTGCAATAAATCTATATTATCCAAAATGTAACACTTTTTTAGCTTGTAATTATTGAGTTAAGAAGAAATATTACCAAAATTTTTTTTACCTAACTAAAAATGAAAATATTTGCTTTCGTTACATTTGCAATTAATACAACTATTACATTCTTTTTCCTTGTCTAAAATGAAAATTAAATTTTTTTGTTACGTATTAATATTCATTGTCTTTGTGATTAATAAAAACTAAAAAAAGAGTTATAACTTTTTTTTTTGAATAAAAGATTTCGATAAAAAAATATTGCTTTTATATCGAAATCGAAATGTCTTTGCCGACTTTTAAAGCTAAGATTTTTTCAAGAATTACTTTTATATTTAGCTAACTTTTTCTGCATACTCTTAGAAAAATAACACTCAAAATCTTCGAAACAAGTTGCATATTTATGCAACAAACTCAAAAGTAAACTAATAGAAATACAAATATTACAGAAAAGTTTTATATATACGTGTATCATATTTCATGAAGCATAGCAAATATAGGGAGAGAAAAAAATGAAGAAAAATTACAGTATATATGGTGAGTGAATATTAACGACGTACTGTTCAGCTACAAGAGGGCTTTTGGCGACGGACCTTGTCATTATGAACCATGGTCAAGTGACGAGGGCGACATCTGAGCTGGCACCCCCTCTCCTAACTACCACACCAACGGGAGGACGTTTGAGCTTTCGACATAACTAACATACATCACTCCCCTACACGGCGGATCTTTAGTGGTACTGGGCTCAAACTCATGACATGCGTGCCATGATCCGATGCCTTGACCACTGGACAACCGCAGTCCCACAGTATATGGTGGAAAAACGTAATTACAAAAAGAAAGTATTTAGATATGAACTTCAATTGGTTATATACACATAATTAAAAAAAACACAGATGATAATTTCAGTGAAACTAATTGACATTCTATAAATAATTATAATGTTCATAAAAGTTATTAACAGCTGCTTAAACGCAAATTACATTCCTTAAATTTCCGAATTCACATCCAAATA
This sequence comes from Trichonephila inaurata madagascariensis, assembly GCA_019973955.1. Taxonomy (NCBI): domain Eukaryota; kingdom Metazoa; phylum Arthropoda; class Arachnida; order Araneae; family Nephilidae; genus Trichonephila; species Trichonephila inaurata. The sequence continues at coordinate 370,718 of BMAV01002565.1, read as the reverse complement.
CAGACTCAGATAATTGCATGTAGAAAATTTCTAGCTTACAAAAACGCAAACCAGCACTCTGGGATAGTTAAACAATTTTGACCAAAAAAAAAGGTTTTAAAAAAAAAAAATACTTTTTTTAAAGCTGTATATACTTTCAAAAATTTCTGAATTACTTTCCTCCTTTAAAAAAAGAAGTATATTTAAATACATGTAAAGTATAATCTAACAGTTGAAATTTAATGAGAGCATGTCCAATACAAAATATTACAGTCAATCAAACACCTTTATTAAAACTTTCAAATAGTGTCAATCTCTGAAATATAAAAAAAAATCTAATAAACATAAAATGAAGTCAATAAAAAGTATGGCTCTTTTTTTCTTTTTTTGTTATTCTAAAGTTAAATGCATGAAATCTGTTGCATTAATCTAATAATTGGGAAGGAAAAAGGAAAACATGCATTACATGTTTGTATTTAAAGGGGAAAAAAAATAGAAGTACAGAAAAAGTCACGAAAATTCGGCACTCGATAACCCGGCAGTCCAGATAACTCGGCCATACCCTTGCAGGTCGAAAAACCCCACGAGCAGACTCATTAAAAATTCCGGAAAATGATGAAGAGTAAAGCGTTGAGAACACCGAACAAACTCCTAAAAGATCAAAGAATGAGAGAAATCCTTCGATCAGTTGAATAGTGTGACGTTAATATTCAGTGACTCACTCACTTAGTGAGAAACTAAAAGCTGTCAAAACTGCCCTTCAGTATTTTGAACCCCTCAGGAGGCTCATCTTCTTTAGGTGAGTACGGGTGTCACAATCTCGAGGTGCCCTAGTGATATTTTCCTTTTCCCAAGGGGTTTACTGTCTTTGGTAAACACGGGTGTCACGACCCCGGGGTACCCGAGTGATCGTTCTCTATTTTCGACCCTCTCTCTTGTCATAGAATTTCATATTTTCTTCTTTTCCCGTCTAGACCACAGACAAATATTTGAAAAAAAAATAAAGATATAATTATTGATTTGTGTTTTCCTTATTGGAAACAATTTATAATTAATAACATATTTTAGTTTACATTTTGAATTGTGTTACTTTTGTTTCTTTCTCTTCAATTTCTTTAAATATTTTGATTATGTTGGTTTTTGATGTTAAATTTCTTTAGATAATGATTTTTTTTTCTTTCGACTAACACCGTTGGTTTGCCAACCCGCATGTTTGCCGTATGCGGCGTCCGGTAAGGAGGAAAATAGTGTTCTGGGGATACCTTTGCGTTCCCTTTGGCCCACGCTTCACTATAGACGGGTGGCAGGAGTGAGCCTGCTCCTGTCAATCAGCTGGTGGTACCTCTCTTCGGTGTTCCCGAAGAGACACTGCTGTAGGGCTAGTGCTACAGATAAGGGGTGGCGGGTTTACCCGTTGGTTCCTCGCCCTGATGCTGTATTACTATATTTTGGGTGTACTACAGGGTGTACTACAGCGCCATACCTGGTATTTGCCAGATGACCGGCACACTGCCTCCCTTGTTAGACTCCGTGGTGGGTAGAGGCACGCCAGAATGAAGTTGTGTTTCGCGCTTATGGATCCAATGCTGCTCTGACCGGGTAAAGTCCTTTTTTACCCAATCTCAACGTTGAACAAATTGCTACGTATTGTAGATTTTTAATTTTATCGATACCCAATAATGAAATGTCAAGAAAATCTCCTTTTGCAATTCAAAAAGCTATTCAAGGAATAGGTGGAGAATCTAAAGCCGTTAAAAAACTACGTTATGGTGATTTGCTTATTGAATCTGCATCTGATTTACAAACAAAAAATTTTTTTGCTTGGAAAAACATTTTTAGATTACCCTTTGACAGAGAGTCCTCACAAATCTCTCAACTGCTCCAGAGGTGTCATTTTGTAACCTGACCTGTTGTGCACACTTCTGAGTCTGAAATCCTAGAGGGAAATTCAACTCAGGGTGTAATTCAAGTCAGAAGAACCACTATAAAAAAGATGCTGCAATTATTCCTACGAAACATTTAATTTTAACATTCAATAGCCCGAAACTTCCGACTACAATAAAGGCTGGTTATTTAAACTGCAAGATCCGTCCTTATATACCAAATCCTCTGCGCTGTTTTAAGTGCCAGAGATTCGGACACTCCCAAACTTCCTGCCGCGGTCAATTAACGTGCTCTAGATGTGCATCCCTTGGACATTCTTCCTCGGATTGCAGTCTGGAGCCAAAATGTGTTAATTGCTCCCAATCCCATTCATCAACAACCCAAACTGATGAAATATTACAAAATAGTATGTCCACCTTTAAAACTACTGCAACCTTTAGTATCCATTCTAAAACCAATGTCTTCCAAAATTCCTGTTGTTACCAAATCATCAACCCCAACTCAAGTAAACCTCTTACCATCCACATCTTCTATCACAGTTACATCGTCATCAGAATCTCAACCCCCTATTTCCTTAATAGATACAGTTCCCGCCACTTCTAATAGTTTATCTACCTCTGCTGCATCTGCTTCATCTAATATAGAACTTTCTTCATCCAAAGTATCAATGTTTACACCCTTACCAGCTGAAACGTGTCCAGTTGTTGAAACTAGTACCACTATATCCAATATCTTACCTTCTGCTCCCCAGACTACAAAACAAACTTCAAGAAATCGCAGGAAAAAACGTCCTAACAGAAGTATTACCCCCAAAATAGAAATACAATTGCCGCCTCACAAACCAAAAAAAAGTACACCTTTACAGGATACATCAGACGAGGACATGCTTATATATGCTGTTGAAGAAGAGGTGGAATCACCGAAAAAGAAAAGCGATGAATACTACTTGTTGGAAAAATGGTGGCTGATTGATTGATTGATTGAATATTAACGTCGCACTGTTCAGCTGCACGAGGACTTTTGGCGACGGACCACGTAATTTTGAACCATAATCAAGTGATGTGGATGACACCTGAGCTGGCACCCCCCGGAAAAATGGTGGCAAAACGAGGCTTGGAGACGTGAAGCATATTTGCACACGATAACTCCAACCCGTCGCAGAAACAGTCCGAAATAATTTTTTACTGTTTAAAACATTTTGCTACCTTCTAGATTGAATTTTAATACCAATTTTTACATTTCTGTCATATCTCAATTTAAATTTTACTTATAATGCCTTTCTTTTTTTAAAAACCTATCCGTTATTTTAAGATCTTGTTTGACATGGTGGGGATACCACTCCACCACAATTTATTGTTTTTTTATAATTAGAATAGGGTTTTTTATACGTGTTTTGATATTCTAACTTTTATTGTGAGGGCACTGTCAATGTTGTTTAAATATTTTAACTATTACTTTCATAATTTAACAAATGTTTGGCGCAGCTTAGCCAGATTTGGCTCTTGCGCCATAAACCCAAACACTCACTCAGGTGAGTCGTTAATGCAGTGATATACTTTCCATATTTGCGACCCAATTTTGTGTCATAATTTTCATCGCGCTCCGCCCCCCTCATACAACAACAATGTATTGAATGCAATAATAATGTATTTTGACACTAAAACTACATTGCGACTTTAATATTATAAACTGCACTTATTACCAATATATGTATTATATTTTGTATATGACAAGCCCATGGGAGTCTCTAGTAATTGCTTAACTCGCTTTTAATTTAGTATTGATATATAAATCAATTATTAAATACATTTTGACACACTGATAGTTTTATAAGTGTCTTATATCAGTAAGAATATATATTTTACTTTTTTATCATGCCACAATGTATTTTGTTTTGCTTCCTTTCAGTAAAGTAATAATTATTTTAAATCTTTCATTTTGGACTTCTCGATATGCTCGCGCCACCCACGTGGGCTGCGGTAGCCCAGTGGTCAAGGTACCGGATCATGGCACGCATGTCCTGAGTTCGAGCCCAGTACCACTAAAGACCCGCCGAGTAGGGCAGCGATGCACGTTAAATCTGTCGAGAGCTCAAACGTCCTCCCGTAGTTGTGGCGTGGTAGTTAGCCAGCTCAGGAGTTGCATACATCACTTGACCATGGTTCAAAATTGCATGGTCCGTCGCCAAAAGCCCTCGTGTAGCTGAACAGTGCAACGTTAATATTCACTCACTCACTCAAGCGCCATCCACGTAGGGAAATGCTGCGTTAATAGACTTAATGTTCCTTTGTCGTCTTCGAGGAGAAGCAGCAAAACTCAGAGTGCAATACGGAAGACAAGAGAATATTTCGCATTTAAAAAAAAAATTAGCCAGTTTTTATAAAAATGGCTACTTAATTTTTATTATAGGCAGTTTTATGCCTTCATAAAGTATTTTTCTGAGAAGTGTTTAGTCTGTGTTCAGGTAAATTTTTTTCTGTATACTATGTATTCATTCTTTTTTATATTATGAATGCTGATGCCTTCTTAGAGTTCGTACTTTTACTTTGTTCATATATTTTTGGGCAGTTTATTTTCTGTTGTATTCCCGAATATATTTCTGTAAATATTCACAAAATAAATCTCAGAAGGTGTTCACACCTTCAACAACACTCAGACACAATTATCGGTGTCTAAAATACACGTATATAAAAGATTATTCACAAGCAATGGCTCTCTCAACAGCCGAAGTAATCATTATTCGCTTAAACAATCAGAGCAATACTAACTGATTGCTTGGCAAAAGCAAACCGACTCCCTTTGGGCGAGCTCTTTATTTATATCCCTCGCGTATAATTCGAGAAAAACACGCTTGCGCCATATAGGTCTTAAAATTAGTGTATTTCTCTATTAATTTCTAGAAGAATCCACAGGGTTCCGAACTCCCCAACATGATCGCTAAGTCACAAAAATTGTCGCCAACTTGGCTCCATCACCAAGTTCCCATTGAATCACCATTATAACGCAAAGGACGGCGATTGCTTGTGAATATTACACAATTTTGACGTAAATTAAATCTAATTTAGAGTAAGATATATAAAGGCATTGCACATCCAAGTACAAATTATTTACACTTTTTGACACAAAATTCGTAACAATATAAATGTTTTAAAATTAAAAAGAAAAGGAAAAAAAAAACTCTCTTAATACACCTTTCTAAGCATCATTTTTTTTAAGAATTTGATTATTTAATCTTTCAAAACTGAATATCCTCATTAAAAAATATATCGCATAAGAAATTAAAAAAAAAAAAAAATAGCCTCCTAAGAATAGAAGAAAAAATATGTTTAATTATTCTTCTCTTCACTTTCTAATAATTTTCTTAATTCTACAATGAAATAGCAAGTACACTTGACGTTAGGATTATGCATACGAAATCGCGAATCACTGAATTACTACTTTTTTCCTGTTACACAAGCTTCCTCTCTGTAACTTTAATTAAAGATACCCTAATCCAATAATTACAATACATTGGAAAACACTTATAACACTTGAATTATTTTACTAGTACGTAGAAAACTTTATATTTTGTATTATTCAAGTGATTCCGAAAGTTTCTTTTTTATTACAAAAGTCTGAAACATCAAGATAGTTATCGCGTTCGAATTATTTCTAAGATTAATTCAGAAATTGGATGAGGTTTGGCAAGATGGGTATTGGAAATAGTTTTCTTTTTGGTGCTCTTTTATTCTTAAGTCAATGGTACTAAATACTTAACTCTTAAAAGGTTCCCTTTTAGTTATCTTTATAGATAGAATTTCAATTTTTGCCTTTAGCATAACTTCAGCTTGTGAACGATATTGCATATTCGTAAAGACTAATTGGCAACGATTGATTTGATCATTTCCAATTAAATCTAAATATTATATGTTATTAGCGGTCCCGACAGACGTTGTCCTGTACACACGTCTTAAATCCGAAAATTTCAAACTTTTTTTAATAAGTTGCAACGATCTGGATCGTTTTGATGAATTTTTTTATAAAGAAAAAGAATACAATACCTGACATCACATGTGCAGTTACCACAATTCCATCTATCTATTGCGTGTGAGTCTGTGTTTACTATGAACTAAGTTGAATATAGAAGCTATTCTGAATAGAAACTTAAACTTGTTTTAATTAAAGGGTAAAAAAGATAAAACTCGAGCTATTTTCATAGTAGGCACATTTTTTTTAATGCCCAAAAAAATAAATTTATCGTAATGCCATTGAATGTACAATGTTTTTGGTTAATCCTTGAGGGGTATAAAAAACAAATACGATGGTTTGCCAACCCTCGGACACGCAACATATAATTGGCCGTGCGAAAAGCAAGGATTTTCTAAATCTAAGCCACATATTGTCATTGTTTGACCTTGTGACTTTTTAATGGCCATAGCAAATAACAAGTAAAATGGAAATTGTAAACATTTGATTGGGTAGTGAGTCTGTGAAAGAATAATTTGGATCTGTGGTAGCACAACAACTCCACCTTGAAGTTTGCCGCTCAAAATAGTGGCCTCAAGAATATTGCCCACGATTTTTTTTATGAACAATCACACACCCTTACATAATTTTGGCGCATTTTTTACTAATTGCGATATCGGACCGAATTGTGAATCTAAATAATTCTCAAATCCACTTGAACCCACACAACAAATATCATCCAAATCGGTCCAGCCGTTTAGAAGGAGTTCAGTCACATACACACGCACGGAAGAATTATATATATAACGATATATGCCGTATCGTGGCGAAATGAATAATCTTTCTGATACTGTAATTATTTTTTGTCTGATTTTGATAGAAAAATTAGATTGCAATTTTAAAAACGGCGAAAATATTCTCCCCTTTTCTTTTCTCTTGACGCTCATTAGCAGAATAAACAGCATACAGGGGTAAAACAATCATGCGTTTTAAGGTTTTTAATTAATATCTTATTAACTAATTGCGATATTGGACCAAAGCGTGAATCTAAATCATTCTAGAATCCACTTGAACCCGCACAAAAAATGTCATCAAAATCGGTCCAGCCGTTTAGGAGGAGACAATCACACATACACACGCACAAAAGAATTACATATATAAAGATTATTTGAAATGATATTAATTAAAAACGCTAAAAAGCATGATTCCTCTGCATTTTTGTAACAATAAAGACACAGTTTGGACAGTTTGGTTGAAAATCTATTTTCGACGCCAACTTACGTCATTTTTATAACAATAACGTTGTTACAACAATGCAGGTGAATATTGAGCTAAATATTTTTAACGTTTTTAATTAATACATTTTTAACTAATTGCGATATTGGACCGAATTGTGAATCTAAGCCATTCTCGAATCCACTTGAACCCACACAAAAAATTTCATCAAAATCGGTCCAGCCGTTTAGAAGGAGTTTAGTCACATATCACACGCACAGAAGATTTTTATATATAAAGATAGTGGTATTTATTTCTTAATGTTTGTAAAGCTTAAATATATATTAAAATATCATGATCACATTTCTTTAAAGTTCTAAAGGCAGATAGAGATTAATTGAATTTCGAAATTCACACATCCTTTAAAGTCAATATTTTATTGTCTTTGCGTTGTATTACATAATTACTAAAATCGCCATTTATTATCCAACCCAAAGAAGAAGGGCGTCCCGGATAAAAATATTCCTGTTTGTGAAATTTTTAAACTGCATACTTAAAATTTGTCAAGCATAATTCCTTTGCTGAGTTGAGATCTAATAAAACAGAATTCAGCATAAATCAACTCCCAAAAACGAAGGTTAGATGTGAGTGGGGAGGGGAGTTACAAAAAAAAAACAACTTCCGTTTGTGAACTAGCAGGCTTCCAGAAATTAAACTTGGCAGCCATGTTTATTTTCTTGAGAAGCAATCCGCTAAGAACGAGTTTTGCAGAAATTGACTTCCAAGTATAGAAAGTGTGATATAGATTTTTAAAAAAAAATCCCGTTTTCGAATTATTACACTGCATGCTTTAAATTTGGCAAGCATGCACCTGTTCTTGAATAGAGATCATGTCAGAAAGGGCGACGTATTCGACTTGCATATTCACAAGAGTATGCAAACAATTCACTTTTAGCTACCAATGACTGACTAGTTCAAGCCTATTTTAACGGAGCATCATGTAGCCAAGTGGTTATGGTCACGATCTCGTGGCCGGAGTATTGTGGTTCGAATCATGGTGCCACTGAAAACCCGCCATGTAGAGATGGATGATGCACGTTAAAATTTGTCGTGGCTCAATGTTCTCCCACTCGTGTGGTATTTAGGAAAGAGAAGTGTCAGCTCAGATACTGTCCCCGTCACTTGACCGAGGTTCAAAATAACGAGGTCCACACACGTCGCCAATAGCCCTCGTGTCTTAAAATGCATCAGGACTTGTGAACTCGAGAGTTAAATGCATGAACTAGAGCATGACCATTTGTCTATTGCATCCAACATAAAATAAACCTAGATATGGAAATAGTATTATAACCACTCAAGTATTATCGTGATTTTCAGTCTTAAAGTCTCACGACAGCATGCTTTTGAAATACGAATAAATTATAGTTTAAAAAAAACAAACTAAAAAACACGCTTTTATGGTGAATCGAACTGAAAAGTAAAAGAATAATTCTTAAAATAAGAATAAAATGACTAACGAGAAAATGAATGCCATTGTGGTAAAAGCGTGGGGTGCTTTGTACTACATTTTTACACTAATTCAGCAATTCGGAGCAGAACTAGTAAGAAATTATAGCAATTAATATATTGTATTATATTATTATTATAAAATATTACATAATAATTTTATCCCAATGACATTATTTTCTCGTTAATCATTTTATTCTTATTTTAAGAATTATTCTTTTACTTTTTAGTTCGATTCACTATAAATGCGTGTTTTTTAGTTTCTTTTTAACTATAATTAATTTCCATTTTCAGAAAAACTACGCACTCACCCACCCTATCTTTTTTTGCATAAAGAACACTTTTGTTTTATTTTTTTTATCATCCAGAAGCCTATTTTGCGGTTTTAGGGTTTCACCTTAATCTTTTAGTTGCTAAATCTGGAATTAGTCGCCAAATCTAGAAATGACATATGGAATTAGTCGCCAAATCTCGTAAATCCATAAAATCCTAATTATTAAAACCCTGATCAGGACAATGAAACAAAATTACGAAATTATTGTATTCACGAGTCCTTGACAAGTGTGCGAAATTTCGAATTAATCTGACCTTTTAAAGTGGGTAAAAATCGGGTTCAAAAATTCCATTACATACAAGTGAAACTTATAAAAACGTGTTAAAAAGAGAGACAGATTTAATCAAGCATCTCTGTTCTTAAAAAACTAAGTCTACCTTCAATAATGCAGTTTGTTTTAGTTATATATTCATTGTGAAAAACCAGTGTTAATTAAGAAAATCAAACAACTTTCAAAAACAATAGGATTTACTATAAGACCAAAAAAGAACTAGTCATTTTTTAGATAAAAAATAATTCTTCAGTCGCAATTTCTCGGAAATACTTTAAAGTACAAAAAGATTAGGATGAAAATCATCCGGAAAACTCGAATTGTGGATGGAAAACGGGAATTTTAATAGCGAAATCAGTCCGCCGGAAAAGTGCTATAAAAACTTTATTTGATTTATGGACCGGTTCATTTCTTTGGGGATGGAGAGGGTTTGAAGTAGTTTGTGGCAACAAGAGCATAAAAATAACACTTATCGGACAAACTTCCTTCCCCATAGTAAAACATCGTAAAAAAAGGGAACAATTTAACAGTGAAATTAAATTTCACCCGATTGCCTTATCTGTGAAATCATTTTTTTTACCTTAATTAATGTTCTTTATGACTTATTTAATGACTGTACTGTCGTATAAAAAGTGTTATAAAACGCATAAAATATCCAGGTTTCTTTTAAAATCAAATAAATAAAACGAGTTTATCACACATGAATGTTATGAATTTCAAAGTAAGATTCGAACTTCTTTTGAAATAAACGGAAAATTGTTCATCTATATATTCCTTATGCTCAAAATACAAAAAATAATGCTTCAAATCAATCCATTTTTTTAAAACAAAATGGGTAGTGTTATATAATTAAAATGCATCAACCCTGTATACGATATACAGAGTTATTCAAAGCCACCTGGAGCTCAATCTAACAACTGCAATGGCATGAAACTTCGTATGAAGACTAAAGATTACCTGGGAAGTAAGATTCTGTGAGAGAAAAAAAAATCTTCAATAGGGGAATGCATGTTGTTGTAACTTACCAAACCAAAAATCAGCATAAAACACGCGAAACCGAAATTTATACTTTCATATGTGACTACCGCGCAGTAATTGGGACTATAAAAACATGTATATATAGACAGCTCCGAAGAATAATATTTAAATGAAAAAAATGAGCCAGCTTAAGTGAATATGTGTGGCTTATATTACCAGAATGGACATTATTGGTAAAGTTATGTATTATCTTCACCATCCAAATCTCCTCATCAGCTTAGAACCCTCCAGAAGCTAAATAAGTTAGCATTATTGTTTAATATACCTCTGTGGCCACACAAAAAGCAACATCAAAAAGGACCAGAGATATCACAGATAAATTTATTTTGCGGATAACATGTTGCACAAACATCAAACGATTAAAATTACAGCCTCTTGAGACGAGTGGATGATAACAGAATTAGTAGTTAGTGTAGCCGCCATTGTTGGCTATAATCGCTGCCACACAACACGGCATAGAATCAGGGTGTCAGCTCAGGTGTCGTCCACGTCACTTGACCATAGTCAAAGACTACGTGGTCCGTCGCCAAAAGCCCTCGTGTAGCTGAACAGTGCGACTTTAATATTCATTCACTCACTCACTCGGGCATATCAAAAAGGCTTTGGATGTATCCAAACGTGCAGTAGTTATATTGAATGTAGTCGAGTTCCTCACCGGGTAAGGAATGTAGTGAATAAGACTTGACATTTTACTCTTATTTTGAATGCGTTTTTATTTTTTCGCAACATTTTTTGGATTGTATAGTACCTTAAATTCTCCAATTGACGATTTTTGAAACTAATATTTTTCAAGGAATCCTACTTCCTATATCACATCACTTGTCTCATACCAAGTTTCGTGCCATTTCTTTAGCTAGATCGAGCTACAGGTTATTCTGAATAATGTGTCAGTTTAAAAACCTCTCACCTTGTATAAAACGAAATTCGTCTTTTATATTCCTATCCTTGCGTAAAAAAAATAAATAATAAAAATAAAAAAAGACAAGCGAAGCATTTTTAAAAATAACCCGATCATTCAAAAATAAATTCCTTTAAACCAAGTACGTAAATAAGTAAATTTTAAAAGCCAATGAATGTGAACTTCGATCAGAGCACGTGTTCTACTCCACAATATATATATATAATAAGTATAAAACAGGTAACAATTGCGGATAGTTTATCTTTTACCATAGTTGACTTCGTAGTTCCTTGGAGATGCAACCAATACTGTGTCGGATATATATATATAGCCTATCGGGAGAATTCGAATATTCTCACATAATTGGAATGCATGGAGCTGGCTGGACATATCGAGCAACAGACCGCCAACTTAACGGACGGATAGAGCCATACAAATAAACTGGTAGAAATGGTTGCTGTAAGAAGCTCATTAGCGAGATGAAGACTCCGGGAAAACTAGCATAAAGATGTACGAAACAAATCCGGGATAGGATTCAAACTGGGTTGGATCTTATTTTAGACTGCACCTATACATTTATCGACAACTTGAAAAATTATTACTGCCATATTGGATAGAAGTCCAATACAGAAAAATGAGCTACGGGCCCAATTTGCCATAATTTTTTTTTCTTAGCCAAAGATAAAAACTAAACTGGGGTTTTAACCCTAAAGATTTTATTGCCCACTATCCAACATGTTACAACCCTTTTCGTATTACCATCTCACAATGCTTGGCTTTTTTATGATTACGCTTACGGCAGCATTTTCTGCACATCGGAAACTAACAAGAAGTGATGTCATATATATATATATATGTAAAGGTCCTGGGCTGCGTCGATTTTTTCTTGATTATTAAATATTATGTTTGTGTTACAGTCGTAGCATATTCGAGGAGACTTTTGACTTTTTATTATTTCTTGATCAGGACATTCAGCACAGTTTCCATAAAACCTAATATCTTAAATACAAAAGAAAACAGGCGGAATCAAGCAGCAGCGACATTTCACAGGACGTACACAATGACAAAGAGCGATGAGAACAAAGAATTTTCGCTTTTATACCGGCTGTGAAGATCGCGTGACACCTTTTTAACAAGAGATATAATTGATTAGAACGGGAGGGAATGCTTCTGATGCAATGTTACTATTCGATTAAGATTAACGTGTTAGTTTTGAACCCAAGAATTTTATAAGCTTTTTAAAGAAGATCATTTAAAGAGTTAAAAGGATATTAGAGGAAATTATTACATATACATGTTTCATTGCTGTCAGTAGTTCTATATCAACCTTTGTTTAACAGAGATAGGCAGTCATTATTCCTAGTGTGATTATGTAGAGTGTTTACCTTTTACAGCAGCAGGTCACATAGTCAGCCAGTATACAACTCCAACAGCTCGATGACTTATATATATATGGCATCTAAAGACCGATTGTGTTATTCTTCATGACCTATCATCTTCAACACAACCTCAATGGCTCATCCTACATGTATCTGAATGTTAGCCACCCGTCCCCAAATTTCGAAAAACACAAATGTAGCAGATCTGCAGCAACAGTTGATGTCTAGCACAACATATCAAAAATCACAGATTAGGAATCTTTATCAATCCTTACATGGATATACTGCCACCGGGAGAGGGGTCGTGCAACAGGTATGGCCGTAGATGAGTCCAACGACTTTGAAATTTTAATAATTTAATTACCTGTGTATCAGCTTTACATGCTTAATTTCAATATAATACACACTTTTTTTCATGGTTCTTTGCTGTTTTTACAAAGTTGCACTTTGAAAGTATTACTCACTCTTTAAGGATTTATAACTTAAAATTTCCAGATTGATATGAAGGCTTTCAATATTTTTAATAGGAGAAAGTTTGTTGAGAAAAGTATTAACGCTATTTTATAGGGAAATCGAAATTGCCAGAGAAGAGTTTCAAATAGAAAATAGGCACATTGAGCATAATAGTTTAAATATTAAATGCTATAATATATTAAATTTGTAAAATTTCTTCTGCATCTATGTTGTCTGTCATGTTTTACGTACACCAGAATGAAAATAAAAAATTTGAATTTTCACCATTTCTAAGCACTTACATTATTTTATACAATATCATCAAATTGTAGAGTGTAATAACTCTTTTTACAATATTAATTACAATCCATGAATTTGCTTAGTTACTAATTGAATATGAATTAATTAATCAGTCCAGTCCCAATTTATAATTCTTTCACTTCCTGTTATAAATTATAAAAATAACAAGCACAGAGTGCAAAAATTAATAATTTAGAGATATTCCGAGATTATGATTTTCAGTAAATTTGTAATCTTATTTTTGACTTTTGAATAGCTTTTTCTCTTACAATTAAACACACAAAGAACATTATATATATAAATTACCAATTGTCCCATACAAGTACTTTATTTAACACCATACTAAAAATATATCCAATAAGGATAATGTAAACTATTCATATCATAATTGTAAAAAGTTATACAATTTTTTCACCTAATATCAAAAACTAAATGCTTCATTCCGTTTTTTTTTCCTTCTTCATTATTTGATGTTTTAAATATAGTATAGTTTTATTCCATACACTACATTCATTCATTATCATTTCATTTATAATTGATTGATTGAATATTAACGTTGCACTGTTCAGCTACACAAGGGCTTTCGGCGACGGACCACGTAATTTTGAACCATGGTCAAGTGACATGGACTACACCTGAGCTGGCACCCCCTCTCCTAACTACCACACCACCCCAAAGGGAGGACGTTTCAGCTCTCAACAGATTAACGTGCATCACTGCCCTACACGGTAGGTCTTTAGTGGTACTGGGCTCGAACTCGTGATAAGGCAAGCCACGATCTGATACCTATACCACTCAGCTACCGCGGCCACTTTCATTTATAATAGAAAGGGAGAAAAATAATCAAGCTCAATAAATTTAAGTTTCTGAAATTTATTTTTTCTCTTTACATTTATCTCATCTTCATGGCTCAAATATTTACCCAAATACATGTTTAAATATTAGTATTCTATGGTTTTTATATTTTATTAATTAAAAGATTATTACAATTTTCAAAATTTTTCAACTGTAGAACACTGTGAATTATTTTTCAATCTGATTTTATAATGACCAAAAGAAAATTTAAATATAATAATAATAATAATAATTTACATTAAGAAAATTATAGCATTTTTATCATATTTATTAAAAAATATGCAATTCATTTCATGTTACATAGTTTGGTGAGCTCCACTTATCCAAAAAAGTTTAATATTGCTAACAAAGAAGAACAAACAGAAAGATATTTTGATGGTAATTCCAGAAATGCAACTAAATAATTTAAATAACTTATAGACAAATTTCACTTGGAAAAACATAATTATTATTTTGAAATACTTTCCAGTCGAATTACAACTAAAACATCAATAATGTTTTAATATATTAATCTTATATACTATATATTTAAGCCTTTGATTTATAAATAATGTTTAGTGAGAACACTTTTTTGTCATTCAAACATTGTTTTTGGTTAATTGGTAAATGCACAATTTAAATAAGATCATAATATTTTGTTCTTTCAAAAAGAACATAAGTCATTTTTTTTACTAACTGTAAGGAATGATATTTAGGAGTATTAATTCATTAGAAATGACAGATCAAAAATGAAAGAATACTTGCAAAGAATGCTTTACTTTTTGCATTAAATTGTTTATACAAGTTTTTCTTGCATAAATATATTAAGATGTGAATATTTTCCCCCTAAACAATTTAAACTGTAAAAGACCTAAGTGGTCAAAGCATTAAAAAGTATTTGTAAGTTTATAAAGACAAAATTGGTGATAACTTTTTCATGGCCTTTCAAGCCATTACAAATATAACCAGTCAGAAAGATGTTCTATTTGAGGATTTTTGAGCTGTCTTTCATGTAATCACCGGATATAATGTCAATCTTACATCGACTGAGTTTGAGTGCAGACCACTGATTGAGACAGGAAGGGAAATCGTCATGCAAATGGATTCCCAGCCATTGTGATATTCCTGGCAATGAGCAGATAAATACACTCCCTAAAGAAAGTTGTGATTTTGATCAACTAGGCATACATACATATTTTTTTAGAATGTCAAATGGATTATTAATGAGCAGGTTCACAAGATCACACCCAGTCATAACAGAAGTATTACCACTGAGAATAATAGGTCTACTGTGCTTCTTTGCCAAGAAACATTGGCATGGTGTGTTTCAGATTTAAGACTGAATCTGTTTATTTACTGGCTCCCTTATTTATTAGACTCGTTGACACCTCTGATTGTGTACTTCTGCAGCAATGACTGGAGCGCATCATTTTTTCTGTACCCTGCTTTGTAGGATATCCTTTCCTCTTAATTTTTTGTGATTCTCCCAACTAATAGGGCACTTTCTTTTATTTATTGGACTACTAAGCACCCTATGTTCAAAGCAACAATGAGCGGGCACAATTAAAAGAAGAAATTTTGTTTCAATATTCTACAACTTCATCTTATTTCATATCCTAACTTTTTTTATTAAATTAAATTTCAACACACACTGTCTTTAGATCATCTAATAATCAAGTCTAATATTCTGAATAATTAAACAAAATCTTCAAATATCACACTCAATTTTTTCTCAAAAAATAAGTTACATAAATACAACAGAAAAAACACTATAAGTAAAATTATATAAATGTTACAATTTGAATCAGCATTCAAGAATAAAAATATGTTTGAAAACTATAATGTTTGAATGTGTTTGCTAAATACTTTCTGATTATGTTTTCCAGCGATCAAGAATTTGTCAGAACATTCCTAACATTTTAAGATTTTAGAAATGGTTAAATATATTTATAAAGAAATAATTTAGAAATACAGAATTCTATGTGAGATTATTTTAAGAAATTTATGAATAAAGAGAAGGATAAAAATAAAAATCATTTATTTTATTAGGAAATTAAAACATTTAGTGCTTAGTTGTCAAAAAAAATTGTGCTATTTAAAACAGAAACTATACTTTATTCAATAACAATACATACAAACTAGAATTCTATGAATGCTGAGGATTGTAATATTCTTGTAAAACCTCATCTGTAGGCCTCAAGATGACTTTATCAACCAAGTTGACAACCCATCCAGGTTCTAACCCTAAAAACACTTGTCTGGGATCTTTTCTGGTAGTTAACATTTCAAACTATAAGAAGAGAAAAAGAAAAATATACATTATGCTATTAACAAAATTTTTAAAAAAAGCTTCAATATTATTTGGCAAATGTACTGTAAAATATAAAATGTTAATGTATATTTTTATATATATTTTATTTAAAGCTTTATACAACAAATTTTCATAGAAATGTTTAACATACAGTTCATAAATTATGAATTTTGCACACAGAAAGGTGTAAATGATTTGCACATTTCTAAACACGTAATTTAGTATTTAAAAAAAAAAAAATTAATTTTTTAAAATTTTTTTTATGAGCATTAGGTGTTTTCTCCCCCTTCCTATTTGTTATCAGTTTATTTCACTGCTTCAAATATGAATATTTTACAACTAAAAATTCATTGGAAGAATATTATTTCAAATAATTTATTATTACAATAATCAGTACAAAATATCTCACATGTAAAATTTTTTTTAAATGCATTAGTAATTAGTAAGAATTTGCTTAAAGATATTGAATTATATATCAAAATAGGTTAAATATTAAAGAATGTTTATGATTTCATGACAATTCATTTTAAATAAATATAACATAAATATATGTAACCAAACTCATTTTAAAGAGAAATAGTGTTTCTTTGGGGGGGGGGGGG
>BMAV01002565.1:330289-353369 GCA_019973955.1 Trichonephila inaurata madagascariensis | reverse complement strand
ATTTACTCGTGGATTTACGTTCGTACACTTTGCTTTTTATGAAGCCCCAGAGAAAGAAATCCAGATGACATAGGTCGAGTGATCACGGGGGGCCACTTTTGTTGACCTCCGTAGCTGATTATTCGAGTGTCAAATGTCTATGCCAAAAATGTAAATGGTTGTGCAAATTTGTGTGCGGATACACCATCATGCTGGTACCACATGCGTGACAAATCCTGTAAGGAAACTTCCTCTTCTAAAAAATCGGCTAACAGTCCAGATAAAATTTTCATGTATGATTCTGATGTTAAAGGTCCATTGAGATACATTGGGCTAATTAAGGTGCTCTTCCATATTCCGCACCTCACATTCACCCACCAACGCACTTGGTGGTGATTCGGTCGTACTAGATGTGGGTTTTCGAGGGACCAATAATGCGTATTACGTGTATTAATAGTGCCTTACCTCGAGAACTGACATTCATCCGACCACAAAACTTCATTTAAAAAATCTGGATTTTCATTCAGTGAGTTTAACACGAAATTGCAAAAATCAAAACGATGCTCCTGGTCTCCGGGCATTAGTTCCTGCCCCAGAACTGGACAATAAGGATATGCACCGTGCGTATGTTATATGTTCCACACAGTCGATTTTGAGTAGGAACAAGCTTTGCTAACATCCCAAGACTACTTTCAGGAGACTTGGTGGTGATTCGGTCGTACTAGATGTCGGTTTTCAAGGGACCAATAATGCGTATTCTGTGTATTAATAGTGCCTTACCTCGAGAACTGACATTCATCCGACCACAAAACTTCATTAAAAAAATCTGGATTTTCATCCAGTGAGTTTAACACGAAATTGCAAAAATCAAAACGATGCTCCTGGTCTCTGAGCATTAGTTCCTGCGCCAGAACTGGACAATAAGGATATGCACTGTGCGTATGTTATATGTTCCACACAGTCGATTTTGAGTAGGAACAAGCTTTGCTAACATCCCGGACACTACTTTCAGGATGAGCCAGAACATATCCTAGAACATTCTCAGGGGGTATCCACAAGCTTGAAGGTGTGGCACGAGACAAGGGAATATTATTTGACAACTCCCAGTTTTATACAAGTGTTGAACATCACGGGCAATTGTACAATAAGATGGATATCTTTGACTGGAAAATTTAATGGCATAAAGTCTTGCCGTCTCTCTCTTAGTTCGATTACACTGGCCATACAACAGTACCATTTCTCAGTATTCTTCATTTGTATACATCTCGTTCTCCCGTACTAGAATTCATAATATTAGAATATGACTGTATGCAATTGCAAGCGACTGCGCAACAGATTTTTAAAGTTTGCCATGATTCAGCAGCAAATCAGTCTATTTATTTTGGAACTGCTTTTGAACTGTTTTTTTTCGTCCAAAATATTTTATTTTATCTATGTATTACACGTACACAGAATAAATTTTATTTCTTAAGTATTCAATTATTGTATTATTAACATAATGTATGTACTTTTAAATTTAAAAACGATTTACATAAGAGTGATGTGCAAGAGCGAAAGTTTCATGGCAGTGTTCTGATTAATTTCACTTTGGAGATGGGCCCTTACTAGCTTCTTGAAAATGGTCGCGAAATTGCATGAAATGATTGAATTTCAAAGTTCCATAACTCGGCTAGTTTTTATCGTAATAAAATGAAACTTTTTGTGTTTACTTTGTTTTTGTATACTGCATCTTTTCTTAAATATAAGTGATAGGACCTGGGGACCGTATAAAAATTTAATTTTTGTAACTTTTTTCTAAATGGGTTTTTTGGTTTGAAAAGCAGGTAAAAACATTCTTTGCCTTTTTAAAAACTTTTTCAAATTGGAAGTACATATCTAAACTGAACGGTTCGGGAATTAGCAATTGGGTCACATTAAGGCTGGACATCCTGTATATTTTAACATTATAAAAACAATATAAAAAATATATGTGTATTGCAAACATTGGTTCCAAATAATACATTTATTTTAAAATCATAGCAATATATGTATTTTTGCTTTTATCCAAAATTTTTCAAATCAGTAATTTGTTAATGGCTTCTGCTACAATATAGTATTCATACTTAAAAGATGGACATACTTTTGAGATAATTTCACTAATAAATTATTTCAATTTTCATTCTGCATCTCACCTAATCCAAGAAGTTATTGAAATAGATTCATGGATTTTACTGTATGTATTAGTGTGGACTCTTTTAAGACCTTTTCCTCCTTTTTGAAACCTTACCAATTAACTTAAATACTTAAAATACTTTTTTTCGTGTTTAGTAACAATAAAAGTTTTTTCAATTTTAATTTCATTTCTTATTCTGTTACCAAAAAAAAAAAAAAAAAAAATTGTAAATATGTGGTGAGTTATACACAAATGAATTTCATGCCGAATTTTCTTATTACAAACAACTCCATAAATATATATATCTTATAAAAATTCTTCCTAACCACAAAATAAAAATTATAATATAAACACAGCATATTAAAAATTATATATATAATTTTTGTTGCCAAACAACTTAATAGTAACCCATGGTATTAAAAATACACATTCATAAATAAAACAAAAGAAAGACACATCCCAATTCTTTGATTTAAGTAAAACTTCAAATTATCAAGAATAAAAAAAAAATGTAGACAGATTTATAAAAAACTTTGTTTGTATAACTTTAAAAAAAAATTCTTTAAACTTTTTGTAACTATTTTTTTAAGTCTAATTATGTAACATGTACATATACTTAACTTTTTTCACAAAGTAAGCATAAATTAACAACTCTAAAAAAGAGAATGAAAACAAAAAAAAAATAACTTTTAAAACAGATAACTTACAGACATTTTATACATATTATATAATTAGTTTTATACTTATATTTATATTCAAGCTATTCTATCTACTTTCATATTTATAAAACTATTTTTCATCATAGGTGATCAAATTATCAATGTTCCACAGTCTGCCAAAAACATTTTTTAAAATTGTCCATAAACTAATTGAACAATGAAAATTTTTATGCAAAAAAAAATATACTACTGCACCTCATTAGATAAGTATTTCAAATGTGTTGCATTAATTTTTTTTATATACATACATATCAAATACATTTGCAAACTGAGTTACTTTAGCCACACAATTTGTCCGAAACATCTGAAAACTCAGCCGCTTCTATTCTTCAATTGGACTACTGAAATTCCTCATATTCTGATTAAATTCATTATATTTTACACATTGGAATTGTACTCTCTTTGTATTGTATTCCAGCAAATTTTAAAAGGAATATCTAAGAATAGTTGAGCATGAATTAATATTTTATCATAATATTTTGAAAAACAGGATTGGTCTATATCAATGTAAAATGACCAGGAACATGGTTTACTTCTATTATTTTAAAACGAAAAACTTTACAGAAAATTTATATACAATTGGATCTCTATATAACGAAGTTGCTAAATCCTGAAAAAAGTTTCAATGTATGGAAAATTTGCTATACAGAGGTTCATCTTTCAATTTTTTTTATAAACCACATAAAAATATTTTAAATTCATAAAAACATATATATTAAAAAAAGTTATTATTCACATCTTCTTGTAAATTAATATATATTTATTTTATATACCTTACCTATCAAGAAAAAGAAAAGAAAAAAAAAACTGCAAGGAAAGTTTCTTGACTCCTTCATCCACTTTCTGAAGAATTAAATTTTTTTCTTTGATGCTCAAGCACTTAAGTTTTGACATTTCCGAGCTACTAGAAATGAAGTTAGAACTAGGAGCACTGCTGATCAACACTACAAATGAGCGGAGACTGCTCGTAGCTAAAGAACATGTGGACACAAAACAACTCCACTGAGGGTGAAAGGGGATATCGAAGATGTTTCCAGTGAACTGCAAAATGGGGGTTAAAGGTTGCACTTCTTGGATGAAATGTCCAGAATTCTATTGCTCTAGGCAAGTTAGGCACTTAATTATATCAGTTCAAGATTTATGACCACCATAAAATGTGTTAAAAGAGAGAATAATTTGAAATGTCGAGAAATGCTTTACAAATATTAAGGAAAAAAATTGAATCACAAAAGAAAAAGTTTGTTACATAGAAAATGCACTTCGCTTTTGGGAGATTATTTTATGAAAAAGATTGTGAAATGTACTTGGTTCCAGGACAAAGTTTGCTTACATAGAAAAATTCGCAATATAGAGGTTTGACTGTAGTCTAAAATGCTTTTTTTTAAAGACAGAGAGAAAAACTAAAGACCAAAATCATCACAGTCTCCTTCATAGCAGTACTAATTTTAAATATTGAATCTGAGATACTTTTGAAAATTTCATTTCATTCAATAAACAAAAATGAGTAGTTTGCAATCTCAGAAATTTCAAAATTAAAATGTTCTCATAAATAATATTTTACAATTAAAAAACTTTGAAAAAATATCCATAAGTTTTACAAAATTGCCTTCAGTAAAGTGTTTCATACAAACATTCATTTCATTTAAATTTTTTCTTTCCATTTTATTCTGGACAATTGCAATTTGAATAAAATTATTGCGAATAATTTCATTCAGGAACAATATTTCTACTATACATCTGAAATAAACTGCTACATATAACTAATTCTAAATACTAATTATTGTCTAATCCAAAACTAGAAACCAACTCTAAATAAAATGCATGCATATTAAGATCAAAGATATATAAAATGCTTCTTTGATCTTTATTATTTCTCATAACTTTTAAAAACAGCATGAATTGAAAATATTCTGTAATATAACAATTTCAAATAGATTTAATTTAGCAGAGTTGAACAGACAAATGAATTGCAAAATGGTTATCAATTAAAGACATGATTTCAAATCATGATTTTGTGAAAAATAACACTTTAGAATACAGCTTTATTTCCTTATTTTTTTTTTTTTTTAAGTAACATGAACACCTTTAAGTAATGCTACGTTTTAACCAAAAACATTTTTATTTTTTTCATCTGATATAATTTAGGAGATTTAAATTTTATAAACAACACAACCTTTATACTAATTATCCTAAATTCTGCTAATATATTATCATGACTCCAAATACTACTTAGAAGAAACATTAGGTTTTAAAAATCAGCATATAATCTCATAGGACATATTTACATAAAATCCATATTTATTACATAATCCTTAAATGTAATTAAATCTTATTTATTCTAAAAGAATCATTATGAAATTATCATATATTTGACATATGCACATATTTCTAAAATGACACAACTAAATAGAATGTTTACAAGTCTACGGACTTACAAAATATTTACAAATGTACGATTTGAGAATCAAAAATATGAATTCTTAAATTCCACTCCTTTTAATATGTATTTTTACATATTTTGAAAACTGTTATGAAATTAAATTTGTTTTCTTACTTTTTTCAAAAAATTTTTGTGGATTTACAAGAGCAATAACACTGTCAATATCATAATATGCAGTAGTGATCACACCGCCATTTCTTTCCACTGCAGCAATGGCAGTTTCTTTGGCATGCTGAACTTCTATATTGATCTTGGCAGTGAAAGCATCAGCACCCTATTGAAAAAAAAAATTTAAAAAACTTTTCATTATATAGTTTAAGACATAAATTTTTATATACATACATTCACTAAATTGATAAATAGTAGAAAATACTATTAAAATAACACTATTGTGTACATGTGTGTGAACACAAACAGGAAATTCATAATGCATTTTGTTTTCAAACTCGATACACAATTCAGAAATTTTGTGGTTTACAGAATTATAATGAATAAGGCAACCACATATTTTACATGCATTTTACTCAAAGAAGGCAGTTTTAGTGTTACTATCAGTTTTAACATTAATAGTAATCAATAGTAACCCTTTTATTGTTTTTTTTTTTTGTATTTTTAGCAGTTTTAGTTTTTTGTAAATCCAGAAAATTGATGAAAGTATCAAAAAACAAAATTGAATAAGAAATTTAATAAACAAAGAGCAGAAATTCAATAAACCATGATCTATTATTATAAACTCACCAAAATATTAAGAATCAAGCTCTGAATTAATTCAAATAATTTTATAAGAATACAGTAAGACCCCACTTAATGCGGGGGATATGTTCCATCAAAGTAGAGCGTCATGCGAAACAGCGCTAAACAAGGCTATCTTAACATGTAAATAATGGGGTTAGGGGAAGATGGATAGAAAATTGGTTAGGTATTAAATTTAATAATTATGTTGCTTAAATAAAAATAAAACCAAACATTTATTTCTTACAAAAATAAAAAATATAAACAAATATATACATATAAAAACAAATAAAATTCTAAGTCAGTCAGATCATTCAGTCTATTCTGTGTTTCCAATTTTCTGCCTTTTTGTCAAGAAGGCATCTTGTTGAAGTTGCCAAATTCAATGCAGCACTGATTTGAGATTGACATTCACCAGAATCTAATCTTCTAATCACTTGTATTTTAGTTTGCAATGAAAGGCTTTTTTTGGTTGCTTTCTTCTCTTGTTTTTCATTATCACCCATGATAAAAACTAAAGATCATAATACTTATCACTGTATTAATTGTTATAGTATTACATAAATTTATACTTACAATATAGTCAACAAATGTTTCAAATGATAAAAATGCATCAGTACAGCACCCCACCAAACAAGAAACACAACTACACTGTTTCAGATATGTTATGTACATATTTTGAAACCTACAATTTCGGGGAATCCCCGGTTGAAATAAAAGAGCCCTAAGCCAAAACAGCATTAAGCGGGGTCTTACTATATATGTATTAATTATAGCTTATTGCTATGACATAAGAGATTTTATGTTTACTTATTGATAAATAGTGAATCACATTTTGAGTAATTAATTTTCACACCAGACCAGATGTAATTTGTAGTTTTCTATAGTACAATAACAAACCAAAAATTAAAATCAAAATACTTTGCATAAAAAAAGAAAACAACAGGAATCACACAAAAAATTATGAACTAATAAAAAAAAAAGAAACAGCAGTCATTATTACAATCTTGATTACAATTTCAAAAAGATGTGCATCATGAATTACAAAAACAAAGAAAACAAGCCATTCTGAAAAAGATGGCAAAGATCATATCTGAGAAAAAGTAATGGAAGTATTCTTGTTCCTTATCTGACTTTGTTAAATTAGGTTGTTTTTTTTAAATCTCTGGGTAAAATATAATTTTTATAAAAATTATAATTTACAACCTCTCTTTCAGGTAGAAAAACTTTAGGAACAGCTACTAAATTTCAGGCTGCTAATTTGCAAAATATACAGAAGTTTCTATTGCACAGTTATAAACACTGAAATACCATTCCGAACTATGTATTTAAGTTAAAAATATTTCTCAATGTAAGTGGAAACAAAGAACAGAAATGCAGAATATGAAAGGGTAAAAAAAAAATGCAAACGCACATCCCAGTTACTAAATGTAATGCAAAGGTAGGTGGCACCTAGAACACACAAATTAATGTTATTAATGAATAAATAACATGTTAAAAATTTGTAATAAAAATGCAGTATTTTTCTTCAATTGTCTTTATTTAAAGTAGTTAATAACATTTTATATAACTTACTTAACACATTTTTTAAAGATATATTCCACCAAGGCTTGAATAGGGTTCCCCCAAAACCCCTTACAATTTTAAAAGTTTCATGAGTCAACAAAATTTAATGACCACTAGTGTAAAGGAATTAATAATTTGCAAGAAACAAGCAAATATATTGCTATACATTTATTTCAATAAATGTATTTATTTAATTTGTGATTAAAAGATTAGGCAGATTTTTTAAAATGATATCCAAAAAGGACAATGTACAGCAGCAAAATTATTACTGAAAAAGAAGGAAACAAGATCTCACGAAAATAAGAAAAAAAAAATAATAGGTATTAGTACAAATCTTATAACTAAAAAAAAAGGATGCTTAAGCTTATTTTAATTTTTTTTCTTTCTAAATGTTTTTAACCCCCAACAGCATATTTTTAATCATTTCCCTTCAGTTGATTTTTACTTAAACATAACCTCTAGCAAGTCTAAAAAGCTTTATCAATATATTCTCTCTTTCTTTTTTAATTCCCAGAATTACTTTGTTCTTTCAATAGCTTCTCTACTATGCTGCCCACTAATTTGATTTGGGGTTGACTGCATATTTTTTTAATTATTGCAAGTTCCAAACTCTTTTAATTTAAGTTTCCAATGAAGGATAACATGAGTGAACATTTGGGTTATGACCATAAAAGGAAATGAAAATGGATTAAAATTTAAGAAAAAAGGATTTTTTTTTTCGAGAAGGTATGAACTGTTGAATAAAAGTGAATATGTAAGAGAGGAAAATGAAGGTTAAATAGAAAGTAAAACTTTTGTTGCTATAATTTAATTATTGGTATAGATATATAAATGTGTAAGGATAATTGGTATAGATATGTAATGTGTGTAACTTATTTCTCAAACAAAATCTGCTATTTAGCATTTAACATTTAGTTTCATTACTGAGTCAAGTGTTATACAAAACAGCTAATTATCTCAGAAAAGATATTTCAAACATACACAATTTGGATCCCAGCTCATTAAATTTTATGGTCTTGGTATTTACACTCCCAAGCTTTACTTTCCAATCGAAAACATAAACTAAAAAAAGATTATTTAGCAGTTCTGGAATTAAGTATACAGTTTAATTAAAATTTGGGGCACTTTGTATCGATTTGTCTCACTGAAAATATGTGTCAACCTTTCACAGGAAAAAAGCTGTCTTTTTTTTCTTTCTTTTTTTTTCTTTTTTTTTACAAAAAGTTCTCAATGCTGACTTTAAAGGAATTACATAGAGAGAGGGAAAAAGAGAAGTTAAGTAAATGATCACCAAGAGCATAAGAGATGAGTGAAGCATAGAAAAGAAAAAGGATTTAATACGATCAAAAATTGAAAAACAAACAGAAAATGCACTTACAGCAATAGCATCTGTTCCAATATGATTGAAAAACATCACACAAAATGAAAAAATCCAAATTCATGAAAAATACACACAACTGAATAAAAGCAGCAAAATGAATTAGTAGATTTTTAAAAGATAGCTGAAACAACAAAAAGTAACTACTGAAAAAACTCAAGAGAAAAATATAGGAAAAGAACTTTTGATTCTCAAAATACAACTGTAATTGACTTTTAATAAAAAATGCATCTTATTCCAACATCCAATACAAAAACATTGCTCAAAGTATGTTTTAAAGGCATACAGAAAGATAATCCAAAAAAAAGCTGAATAGAAATTGTTCTTATACACAACATTACTACAATATATATATATATATATTATATTTATTATCTCGATTACTCTTTTGTCCTTCATTGTGTGATTTTCCTGCTGTCTATGTGTTTGTCGAGTTTATTGTTTGGATGTGATCTCTTGTTAGTAGAGAATTGACCTATATATATATATATATATATATATGTAAGGATAATTAAATTAGATTAAAAATTAAATTCCCTATACAGCACTTAACTCATATTTTTCATTTCATCTTCAAGTATCAAACTAATCACCTATTTATTTCTTCCGAACATATGGCCTAGCCAATAAACATATCTAATTCCAGATCATTATACTTAAAAGCCCTATATGTCAGCATAACTTTCAAGTACAATCATAAAATCCACGATACTTACCCCATCTGTGTTTTAAGTGTTAACCCACTTAGTTTTCATGTGGTGTTCTTTTTTCTCTCTCCTCTCAGCATCAGAGCTTGTATAGATTTCATCAAATAAAGATTCTTTTTAAAATTAAGTCTGATTCTGGCTCAAAACATGTCATATATATACATAGTATAGTAAAATAACTAAGTGAGAAAGTTGTATAACCTACAAGGCCAAAGAAGAAAGAAAATGGATTCCAAGAAACATAATTGACAATACAGAAAAATTAAATAAAAATTTAGCTTCAGGAATTGTAAAGTAGAAATGTATGCAGGAACTGGGATTTAAAAAGTCAATTGATTCATACAAAAAAATATATATATATATATAACATTTGCTGAAAATGATACAATGACAAATGAATAAAACAATTTTTTTAATAGAGTCAATGTAAGCAAGACTACACCCAGAAGCTATAGTTACTACAAATAAAATTAAATTACAGAAAATGTGTATTGGCATAATGTCTCATTAACACGAAAAATATCTAAATGATGGGAAAAGTATAGACCTAGCAATTAACCATTTAATGAAGTGCTTCCCTCTGTAAAGAAAAAATACTCCTTAATGTTTCTAACATAGCAACACTAAGCAGAAATCAGCTGTCTTATATAAGCAAGGAATATTTAACTGAGGTGCAAAACAATTAACAAAGACACTTTGTAAATCCACTTCAAAATCTTGTACTTTAAGAAATTGCAAAAAATGCAGTACAAATGAATACCAATTAAAAAAAAATATTTGATAAGAGTACAATAGATTAGCAAAAAGGGGTGCAGATAAAAATAGATTTAATAATGAAATTGTATCATAAAGGATTCAATGTCAACTAAGGTATAAATATATAGAAGAAGTGAAAAAAAGAGCAAGATCATAGAGAAATGGAGAAGCAAAAGTTTTGTGATTAAAAAGTATTAATGATAGTGGGAAATTAAGCAGGTAAAGGTATTTCCATCAGGGTTTTGAATCAAACTGAACCAAAAACCAGGAAAAACTTATTTTGGTTGGAACGAAAACTGGAACCGAAAGAAAATATCGGTTTATTTCGGTTTGATACATCCTCCCACATTTTGTTACTGTAACCAACTTATCAATATTTTCTAATTTAACCTCAAGAATATAATTATCATCATTACATGTACATTGCTTCTTGATTTCCTGTTTCGATGTTCATTAGTATTTTTCTGATTCAGTTTCCAATGAAACTACTTGTAGAAGGCAGATTTAATTCTGTTGAATGAACTAAAAGTAAACATGATTTTTTAATATCAGTCAGAGTAACATTTTTCACATCTCAGCATGCTATCATCCACAAATGTTTGCATAGACTGTTTAGATCATAGGTTCTCAACATGGGCATTTGAAGCATTCAGGAGGGCAGTAAAAGACTCAGAATAAGTCAGGGAGTTTTGAGATGGTATGGAGGGGCATGGATGGATTAACCAAATATAGTCTAAAAAAAAACAAAAAAAAAAACACTGATTATGTACCAACAAACATAAACTTTAATACTTGTTATTGTATGTATTTAAAATTGTATATATGTGGCAATAGCTATTTCAGATTTGCAAGTAAAAAAAAAAAAAAAAAAATTGGGGGCTTTAGAAAAAAACTAAATAAATGATATATATTCTATTAATAGAATATTTTTTAAAAATTTAATTCGTGTTTCACCATGTATTATTCACGCTCTTATTTCTCTGGATTGGGAGGGGGGCAGTATCAAAATATTCACTACAAAAGGGGGCGCCAGTTCAAAAAAGGTTGAAAACCTATGGTTTAGATAGATCAACCAGAATCATGAACCCAGTTATTGAATGGATAACAATACCAATGAGAGTCATTCTCTGCTCACCACTTGTACATACAAACTAGTCAATTGTATCAATTCATATAGTGAACCAGTTTTAAAAAAAAGAATAAAATCTAAATTTTGATAAAATTACTTTTTTGTTAAAACAGAATTCTATTTTTAGTGCAATTAAGAATATACTGAACTGAACTCAGTTGCGCAACAGCCCATGAGGGCCAAGACCTACTGTGCCTATCTCAGTTTATGTGATCTTAGGCACTGGGATCTATGTGCAGAAGTTTTGGTCAAGTGCTCAGTCTGACATCAAACACCTAGTATTGAGTTCTCAAGCAAGCTTGGTACTCATGTATCATCCCACTAAAGGGATCAAAGGCTGAGTCAATTTTTCCCAGCCTGGGATTTGAACCCTGGACCTGTGGTGTGGAAGCATGATACTTTACCATTCAGCCACTGTGTGTGGGCTTCAAAAGAAAATAAGAATATACATAAAGTAAAATTATTCATTCAGAACTAAACCAAAAACCATTTTTTTTTTCACGGAACAAAAAAAAAATTACAGTTTAAAGCCTTGATTTCCATACTGTGTGTATATGTGAAATAGAATATTCTTGCATACAAAAAAATGCTTTTTTAATAAATAAATATCAACATCTAGGAAAATGTTTCAATTAATTTAAAATACATTATCCACTGTATAATTTAAGAAAAGTTGTTGTCTGTTATGCAAATATCCACTCTGTATATGTACATGCAGAGAGTTGTTTTGTGTTATAGAGTAAATATGTATAATAATGTAAAATAAAACAGTTTATTTAAAATATATCAAATTTTTTTTTTGCATAAAACATAAGAAACATGCTTATATACAATGAAGACATAATAATAAAATAATGTTTATAAGTTTACTTTATACTTTGACAAAGTCTGTGATAAAATGGACTAACAAATTAACTTTAATATATTTTTTAAGGTATATAATGGAGGATTATTTGTATGTATTTCAACCAATAAAATTTAGCTTCAAGAAACATTTAAAACAAAACAAGTATATGTGAGAGAAACAAAAAAAAAAAATTAAAATTACAAAGATAATAAATATACATAAATACTACAAGGAAAAATAATCTCAAATTTGGAAGAAGTAACATGCAGCTCAAAAGATAAATAATGAAATAACTTTCTCCTCTCAAATGTATAATTTTAATCTTCACAAATTAAATTTAGTTAATTTTGTAACCAATAAGAAAGTATATTAATTGTACATAATAATTATTTTAAACTAGCAGAAAATCAACATAAACTTTGCTTACTTCATCAGTCAAATGAACACCAAAATGACGTTCTATTGGATCCATTTTGTAGATTTTTGTATTTACAAGAGTAGTTAGATCTATTGGCTGTGATGCATCTACACGGCCAGTGTCTATCATCAGCTGAAGCTGGCCCAGACTGAGAGGAGGGTACTGACGCTTACCCCTACACATTAAAGATTACAGAAAAATGCTTACAGTTGAATTTAACAGAATACAAAAAAAGAAAGTTTACTACAAATATTTTTTTTATAGATTCTTTAACTTTTTCTAACATATGGAATTTTATAAGTAAGCTCCAAAGTTTAAAAAAATACATGATTTTAGGAACCAGATAATAAAACAATCAGGAAAAAAATAAGCATATTCAGAGCAAGAGAAATTGCACAAAACCACTTGTTCCATCCATAAGTAAATTTATATACACAAAAGTTATTTTAAGTTCTCTCCTTATGAAGTATGGCTAAAGTGTAGAATAGAGGAGGGGGGCTTTGGATTTGGGCGATTTTTCGTCGGATTTCGGGATTTTTATCTAGATGTCATGGTGAGAAAATGAATTCATTCTGACACTCTGTATAATTTGGTAGCCCTTGATTTTTTATATGTAGTCTAATGCAGATATGGTCACATGCTCTTTTTAATAAATGGCTATTGGTTAATTTAAAAAATTGTGGATGTTTTCAACATGAGCAAACAATTTTCAAACTAACAATTCCATTTTTATTATAATTTTCACTTCGCATTTTGATTTTGTCAGTAGAGGACATTTTTAACTTTTCTGCCATTTCTTATTCCTCAAATTTCCTGTTTTTCATTTTTTCCTTCGATTTATCCTGAAGAGTAAGTTTGAAAGGTATGATTTGCATGATTTGGAACAAAAGGGAAAATTGTCTGTGATACATTGGAGCGTGGAAAAAGGATTGATTGCTGCCAGTATTGAATGTTTGGTTTGCAAGAAGGCTTTGCATCTGATTAAAAATAATTCGAGTGATGGATATATTTGGGAATGCTGAAGGAAAGGAGCAAATGCACATTGCATCAAGAGATCTGTAAAGAAGAATTGGTTCGAAGAAAGTAAGCTGAGTACGCGTGAGAGTCTGATGTTGACGAATATGTAGGTGCAAAAGTCGAGCCGTGATTTCCTTTCTTTTGAACTTAATGTTTCAAAAAAAAAAACAGTAATGGATTGGATGAGTTTTTGCAGTGAGGTATGTATGGAAATGTGTGTAAAAGAGAAATTTATCCTCCTTTAGAACTTTCGTGAGTGCAGGTAAGCCTTTTTCTTTAATATTCTAAATTTACTTTTACTTAATAAAAAACCAATACAATTTTTATTTTTATGCATTACTGATAGCCTCAAATATATATTTTTTTATTTCACCTTAATACATCTTTATTTTTATTGCAAAATTGCAATTTCTAAATTCTTGGAACACCTATCGCTAAATTACGTTGCTTGGCTATCGATTTCTGTCACCAAAAACACCTATCCTTAAATGAAGTAGCTTAGCAACTGTTTCAGTTGCCAAATGAAATTTACATCACCAAGGGCCCCCCTTCCCTATTCTAAACTTTAACTAAGAAGCATTCCCAAATGTTATACATATACTAAGTAACTTTCCCTTAAATAAATAAATTTAAAAAAATGATGGATCTAACATTTCTCTAAGAATTCTTTAAAAGATGATATTGTTTTTAAAGCAGACTAATGTGAGTTAAATAAAATCTTCAAAAATACCACATTTTCATTTTTCACCCCTTTCCCTTCCTTTTAATCAAAATAATAAAAAAAAAAAATGAATTTAAAACTATTCTTTTAAAAAATATTTGCATTATCTCTCACACCCTTTTCCTATATCAATAAAACTAAACAATATTTAAATAATTCATAACAATCCCAATATATATTATAAGTATCACTTCTTTTGTGTCAAAAGATCTCACAAAATTACATTACTTAAATTTGCAACCAGGCTGTGTAGATACTTCATGCAAATTATTTATTTTATTTTATTGTCAGAATTGCAATATGTATTTTAAAATTGCATATGGTATTTTTCCCTTAACTAGATAGCAGAATACTTGACTCTGATGAACTTCTATTTTTATTACAATTGATAAAGAATTTTATTCACTTAAAAATCATGAAAAAAGTAACAATATACAGTACTCATCACAAAATAATTTTAAAAGAACAACATAACTTCTAAAAGATAAATAAATAAAAAAAATGCATATGAACATTAATGTTCTTCATTTCCTCAATATTTTTTTTTACAGTATTTGAAATGTTACACTAATGTTAATGTGTGAAACATATTATTAAGTAGTAACTTTTTCTTTAAAGTAAAGGGAAAAAATGTTTATAGTTAAGAGCAAAATAGGTTTGCTTACCTAAAATGAGAGTAATAAAATTCCATGGGCATTTTTAAGTAGAATGGTGTATCATAACCCTCAAATCCAGCTCGTGGATATGAGCAACGTTGATTTGAGCCTTTATTTCCATGACCATGAGTTGTACCTCCATGCTGTCCCCTAGCTCGAACCTTAAAAGAAAAAAATAAGAAATAAAAACAGCAAAAAATATTACATTTAACCATAAAGTATTCAAACACTGCCTTTTCTATGCATTGATCTACAAAGACAGGTAAGTAACTAAATGTTGTTAATGGACATACAAAAAATGAAATTGCTTATAATTTAAAAAAATTTTTGTGTTTTCCCTTTCAGCACAGAATCATTTGCTTCAACATCATGATCAATAATTTAGGTAATTATCTTCTGAATTTCCATCCTGCAGTACAGACCCTTCTGTTTGTTGATTACTTTATTGAATTATCTGCTGTCCAAAATATCCATATTATTTAAGATTTGCTTTGTGCATTGACTAAGACAATTAAAGGATTATAAATTAAAAAAAGACAGCTTTTTAAGTTTCTACCTTAAGTACCAAACCTAAAGAGATTGAGCATAGAAAAGACCAATAGCTCCAGATGACTCAAGAGGCTATCTATTTGGAAACTGCATTGAATTCCCATGGAAGTTAGAATAAACAAGCTAATAGGTGAATATCAGCAATGTGATAAGTACATAGCTTAAGAGGCTTCCCAGTACAAAATGGGATACTATGCAAGATCTACTCTGTACCACTTATAAATATTATATTAGACTTGCTGTTGAATATGGTAACAAACTCCTTGTAACTGCTTTTGAGTCTACAGAACAAGGTTGTACTACACAAAATAATGCTCTTTGAAATGTCATGGGTCATGCATTTTCAATTACTATTCAGGTCATGCAATTACTAACCAAAATTGAACCTCTGACTCAATGAAGGAAACTAAGAGCTTTCAAGTTGGTTGAAAGATTGATGAAACATGTTGACTTTTGGAAGACATACAAACCAGCAGATTGCTGGTTAAAATCCTAACCTACCTTTTTACATGTGACATATGGTCTGTAGTTGCCTCATCTAACAGACTGACCCAGCTTGAAGCGTGTGCATTTATTCAACATTTAAACATGGCAAATTATAATTTAGACTTCGTTCAGCCAGCCAGTAAAAAATTCTGTTACTTAGATATTAGCACCACTGCAGCAAAATTTGGGCCCCGCAAATTATGCCATGATATCAAAACAACAAAGATTCTGGCATGTTTTATTTAAAGAAAGACAATTTTCCTTGAGCAATATACACTGCAGTGATGCTGATAAGTAAGTATCAAAATCCTATACAAAGATAGAAATGAAGATTGCCACCTTGACCACTTTTGTAGAATGATTTCCAAAATGCACTGGGTGCATGTTCATATCAATGGTCCAACTACTTGCATAATGCTGGTAGATAATATTGATGATGTATTGTATGTCAATGCCAACATGAATATCGACACTATTATCTCATAAAATGCATTCAATACAAACACTAAAGAATAGAATTTGGTACTTACGTATCATCTCAATTGTATTGGTAACATTATATGAAAGGAAGCACATGGTAGCCAATTTAGCACATAGAATACATGTGAAATTGGGATAGCCAATTTGGCAAGTTATCTTGAATGTTGGACTGTTACGATAATATGTAAGTACCCAGAATTTCGTACGTTTTCTATGTGCTGTTGTTTGTTTAGCTTCATGGTCTCTAAAATCAATTTGCAATAAAATTCAAGCCTCTTGAACTGCAGCATGATTAACTTAAAAAGTAAAACAAGGTTTCGGAAAAAAATCCACAGAAAAAGAAATTAACAGTACAATGTGGTACATTAGTCTATAAATAATCTCTGACATGGTTTTCATGAAGGTATGACCCAAAGTACATTAAACCTGTATTTGTGTGTTGAATCAATTAACATACGAGATTGTCTAAGACAACTTTTGTGTATAAGCAGTGTTAAATCAAATAATTAAACAAAATAAGAAAAAATTAAAATCAAAATTTCAATCCCGAGCCAAATAGAGTTAAGCAATAGATGTCTTTCATTCAAAAAGTAAGAATTGTTCAAAAACTGCTTACTTGCAATTTAAAGACTTTTTGTTAATATATTTAACTGGGTGTCTATCTTTAGTCCCCTATAATACACTTGAACCCCTTAGTCGATATCTACACATTAAATCATATTACATTATTGTAAATTTCAACTTCAAATCTTGACATAATACATCCATAAATTTCCTAGCACACCATAGTAGCTTTGGGTTTTGGTTAATTCATAGTTGCTTCTTGAACTTTACATTTATCATTCAGCGAGTTAGGTAACCCGATTGCTAAATTATTTGTTACATAACGAATATAAATTAAAGAATATAACATGCAGATACATCAACCAAAAGCATAAAGTCTGCTTTTTAACAAGTTAGAGAAAACAAATAAACAAAAATTGCATACCCTTCTACTAAATTCTTCACGATTTGGAAATACATTATATTTGTTTACTCGCGGTAAGTACTTCAACAAATCTAAAGCCTTGTCCGCTCCTTTGCGTCCAGCCATAATGAGGCCAAGTTAATTACCAAAAGTTGAAACTTTTTTTCTCCAAAAAAGTTGAAGACAATGATTATTTAAAAAATGTGTAATGCTATTCTCATTCGGTATTCACCACACACATTCTGAATGTTTACATTTTTCGAAAAATGTATTTAGATATAAAAAAGATATCAAGTAAAGGAAATGTAAGTCTAACTTTTATTGATGGCAACAAATAAGAGGAAAATTTGTTAATTATTGTGTTTTATGAAAATAAGCTGTATGGAAATACGTTATAATTCGATGTATTTTTATTTATTTAATAAAATGACTTTGTGTTTTTATGACAGTGTTATTTGATACTTTCTACAATCTCATAAATGATTTTTTTTCCTATTTTGAAGAAGGGAAGAGACAACTCAATAATAGTCCTTTATTAAATGTTTGTTTGAAATTACTTCAGTTACTAAAATTTTCTTATGAATTATTGAATTATTTTGTAGTATTTTAATGTTAACACAAGGTGTGTATAAAATTTAGTAGTTGTGTTATAGAAATAAAATTCATTTTCATCAAAGGATAATTGTTAATTTCAAAAACTCAACCAGGTAAAATCCTAGCAGGACCCACTGGTGTCTTAGGCCCAAGTGTAGTATAGAAGGGCCACTTCGGATTTGGAGATTTTTATCTAAGTGTCATGTGGTGAGATAACGAATTAATTCTATAATAAATAATTCTGAATAAAGTACCTTGGGGTGACCGCTTTTAGTCACCAAAAAAAAAGGACTGCGCCAAGTGGTCCCCCTATATATTGCAATAATATTGAAATCAATGCATTGCAGACTTTTCATTTTCAGTGTTTAATTTCTTAGGTGGAGAAATTCCAAGACGTGGCCAACGTGGGCCATATGCCCCATACAGTCTCGAGTCCGCTGCCGAAATCGGCAGGCTGTTCCGTCACCTGCCAGACCGGTGGAAGAAGTCGCAAGATGTCTAGACAAAATGTCTATTGCCGGGAAAGAAGCAAAACCCACTGGTATGGAATATCTCGATATTTTTGACATGAAAATAATGTACAGTTACATAAAGAAACTAGATTTCAAAAGTTGCCTTGTTTTATTTCTCTTCTCAATTTTAATCTTGAGAAGTGGGTCCTCCTAGGACTCAACCACTACACCGCAGTCCAGAAACCTGGGGTGGACTATAATAGGACCCAACCAATTTTAAAAGAGTATCATTGTTTCTTATAATTTCCGAGTCAATTTGGTGAAGGTAAAAATTTAAGAAGAATTTTCTTAATTTGAAAGTTTTAAATAGCTTAGAATCATTACTACGTTAT
The DNA here is from genome assembly GCA_019973955.1 of Trichonephila inaurata madagascariensis. NCBI lineage: Eukaryota > Metazoa > Arthropoda > Arachnida > Araneae > Nephilidae > Trichonephila > Trichonephila inaurata. The sequence continues at coordinate 334,232 of BMAV01002565.1, read as the reverse complement.
AGCATACATATTATTGCCTTTGCATTGTTACTAATGCCACCTATTAGATTGAGGTGTGTGAAATTTAATTGCTGCAAAGGGGGAAATGAGTACCTGTCCTTAGCCATAGCTTAGAGCACCATACTGTTGACTGTATGATCAGTTCAACCTCAATTTTGAGGGAGATGGTGGTCAGGGGCTTTCTACCAACCTCACTAGAGGACATGGCTTGACTGCTATTTAGAGCACTTCCATGCCATAAAGGCACATTATACTTTTAAAACGTCCATTTCTTCTCCGGGTTTTGAACCCAGACCCTACGGCATTAATGTGTTGGAATCTATTAGTGATTTAATAATAAATAGCAATAATTACATATTCATAATCTGTTTTGAAATAGAAAACTTAATAAAAGCCATTAAAATGATTGGTAAATATAATAACTAAGGCATAAAATATATTCTTTGAAATAAAAAAAATTCAAATCCAATGTTTCCTTAAAAAAAGGTTTAAATTATGAATTTATAACTGATAGCATTGTTAACATAGTATATATATATATTCAGAATTACTAAATAATTTTTCTTCCAAATGTTTAAATGCTTTTAAATTTGAATAAATAGTTGCTTTAACATTTTATCTCTTAAAACTATCGTCTTATTTCATGATAATTAACATTATGAAAAATCTTGGTACTGAAGTATTATTGCAACAATTGCCAACATTGAAGTAACTTGTCAAGTTGACAACCCCGATTTCGCATGTCTTGCATGCGCTGAATTGGCAATCATGTTTCATTTCATATAATTTCACCCATTCTATCTAATCAGAACTATTATTACGTAATAATCACATGCTTGCACTTCTGGTATAAAAGTAAAAATCTTGTGTAATTGCTCTCTTTGTCTGCTTGCCTTCATCATGTAAGAATGTAAATAACTGCTGCTCTTTGTATTTGTGTCCTCCAACATGCTACTGCCTATTCAATGTGAAAATTTTCCCTCAGTTGTGTTTTAATATATTGATGTGTGCTTCATAATAAAGGAGGAAAAGTTATTTTGAAGATGTTTTCAATAAACCAGATATGACAACAAACCCACAATGGCCAACGCTACTTCAATACTTAACATATATATATTTTTAGAAATAATGGATTAAATTTTATTTGATATATTAGTAATGTGTGTGTTAAATGGAGGAATTATAACTTTTGTAAGAAAAATTTTCTTTCCTTTGGAAAAAAATCAGTTTTTTGTGTGTGTTTTAAAGGCAGTAAAAAAGAAAACTTATGAACATTCTTTAGGAGGACCGAAGAATTACACTTACAAATTGTCAGATGGCTCTGAAGTATGCAAAATTAGAGGATTCAATCTCAATTTTTGGAACAGATCAGTTTTGAATTACGAATTGGTGAAGGAGCTTTTTTCCAGTAGGGATACAACAGGATTCACGACTGTTACAAATCCGAGGAAAATAGCAAAGTCGAAAATAAAATGGATACAGAAACTTATAAAATGGTGTACAATAAGAGTCATCCAAAAGGAATTTAGTTCTTTACCTTACGGCTACTAGTAAGAGGAGAAAAAGTAAGTATTTTTGTTTTTTAAAATAATGTTTTTAAAAAGGCTTATTTATTTTAATATTAACAATATTTATGTTAAAAAATCATTTATTGTATTTTTTTAGGAAAACTTGCTTTAAGTGAAGGGGAAAAAAAAGAAGACAAAAAGAAAAAACTCTTTAAGTTCAATGATGATATGTACAAACTTTTATTTATATATATTTCATTTTACTTTATTTTTATTGTTTAAATAAAATGTATATATATACATTTTTATCTGTTAGGTTAAACTTTTGACTATTTTTTTCATTATACTTTTCTTTCTTTTTCTCATTTCTATAAGTAAATCTAAATTTTTGTTTTCTTTTAAGTCATTAATGCACTTAAAAAAGATATTTATTTAATTATTGTTAATCTTTATATGTTGATAAGTAATTGGTGTTTTGTTTTTGTTATACTTTCATGATGATAGGTGTAAAAATGATATAAATGTTATGTATATATTTTTTATTTCAATTTGTAATTAATTTTTTTCTATGTTATATGTATAATTAGTTACTTTCCCAAGAAATATGTGTTAATCCAGTTTTTATATTTCAATTTTATTTTTCAAAATATTTCTATTTTATATTACATTTTTTTAATTCAATTCAAATACGTGTTTCAATATATACATATTTATATCAGTAGGGCTTCCAAGTTTATTAAATTATTATACACTTTTGTAAACATATGGAAATACATTTTATACTGGTGTAAATTTTAGACGTTATTTCATTAAAGCCATAGTAAATGTCTGCTATAGATATTAAGCTCTAATTTCTAGAAACTTAATGAAAAATTCTACACAAATATGAATGTTTTTAAATTTATAAATATCGAGACTGGCAACTAGTCATAGTAAATATACTTTGTCTTTGCTCGGTGGTACATTATAATGGTATATGTATTAACTCTTTTGATTTTGCTGTATTGGTAAGTTAATTAGTTAGTTTATATTTTTTAGCAATTCGTATTCTAATAATTTGTAGTATCTTATAATCTGTTAGGCTAGTTTTTAACAGTATATACTACAGACATGATGAACATAGTAGATAGTGACAAAGTTTTGAATGTAGTTTCATTGTAGAGATTCAACGAGACTTTATAATACAGATAATATTAGAGTATTCTGGAATAAGGAATACTTAAAGAATTCTAAAAAATCTTGAATGCATTGCAACAATGTTTCAAATAACTTTAATGCTTTAAAATGTAATAGATACTTAGGTAAGCTTCAAAATAGTAGATTTGGCAATAAAAAATTCCTTTTTACAAAAGATGTAAAACTTGTAAAATGATCGATAATGATCAAATCAAAGATGATTCTAAATTTACCTTCTGTAAGACATATAACTGTATGTACTTGTTGACATGTAATAAATGCCAATTTAAATATATAGGACAGACATCTAATAAATATTAGAATTAATCAACATAGGTCGGATACTAAATACTTCAATAGTATTAAAAATTCAAATAAGATAGAAATACAACACTTTAGTACACATGGTTTTGAACATGTTTCACTTAATAGTATTAAAGTTGTACCTGATATTAAAGAAAGTTTATGGTGGGAAAATTACTATATTAAATATTATAATGCAATTTATCCTTATGGACTTAATGTATTATACCAAGGAAAAAATATTCTAAATGCAATCAAACAAAATTCTCAAGAGTTTTATTACAATAATAAGGTTAATATAATATCTAATAAAAGAAAAAATAGAGAGGCTGGAACTAAAAGATTAAATAGAGACCAAAAAGTCCTTTCAGATAGTATTATAGATGTTTGTAATAGCTTCAATAACAATTTTAACATAAAACACATTAAATCTTTTATGTTTGAACTCAGTAAGACAGAATTATGTATTACAGAAGATGTACTGAATTCAGTTGAAATTAAAGATTGTCTTGCTTTGCATATTATAGGGGACATTCACAATTTTTTGAAACATAAGCATAACATAAAAGTCAATCTAAATAAAGATTATTGTTGAAAATGTATTTTTTATTTTTATTACATATAAACTTTAAATTTCAGATGGCAGTGTTAGTAATAAAATTGTATTATTCTTTTTCATTTACTTTTTGTATTTCTGCGAATGGCAACACTGGTGTTCGGTTCGACTGTTTATGTTTTAGAATAAAGTTCGTTTTTGATCGGTGATCTTTGAAATTATTTATCTCTTTTATTTTCAAATTGCTAGCCACCGTTGCTTGAGTTTTAATTAAAACTACTTCGATTTAGAAGTGTGGAAAAAGTGATTTGGTGTCCTCACAATATTTTTGAAAGCTAAGAAAATTAGTTTAGATTTTCCTTTGGAAGCTTTAACATTTTTCAAATAGAATGTTATACAT
>BMAV01002565.1:307827-330279 GCA_019973955.1 Trichonephila inaurata madagascariensis | reverse complement strand
ATTTTCCTTTGGAAGCTTTAACATTTTTCAAATAGAATGTTATACATTATTATATATGAATAAATCATATGATAATATAAATTTTTCAGACATTTTTAACAAGCACGTCATCTTTCCGAATTCAAAATATTACTATTGAGAAAGCTTTTAAATAAATATAAAAATAGGTTGATCAATTTTTAACTATAATGTGCCTATAAAGCAAGAAAACTAATTATGTAATTGTAATGAATTTAAAGAATTCATAGATAAACGTTACAAGCATGTTATTACTGGTGACCTCAACACTATAAAAAACAATCATCTTAGGAATATAATGAATAAAGGTACTGGTTTTAGACTAATGATTTCGAATAATAATAAAATTGTAAAAAATCAGTTATATAATGATATTGAGCAATTCATTTACAAAATAGCTATTAAATATATTATGCCTATAGAGGCATTCACAGAATTCAAATGTAATGTTACACAACAGCTTAATAATTATAACTTTGGTACAGATAATGATATTAAAAATCAAGATTAAAAAATTGAAAAATAAATTTACTATAGTTTATGTTGATAAAATGCCAGGAAATTTTGCCTTCATATCTAAATACTATTATAATTTATAATGATCACAACAAATATTTTAATAATACAGCTTTTATTGAGTCTTTAGTTTCTGATGGAGAAATAATCACATTTTGGTTTTTCATAAACAAATAAGAATTCAAATTAATAATAATTTTAAATTTCCTCACATATATTTCTTACTCCCATATTTCATAAAGACCCAGTCAAGTTTAGGGCAGTTACTAATGGTTTTAATACATATATCAGGAAATCAGGCAAAGTTCTCCATGAAATATTACAAGATGCTATAAATAATCTTAAATCCACAGCCATACTTAAAAATAGTAAAGCACTTATTGAACAAATGAAAGATTTCGTCAGTCTATATTTTAGATTTTGAAGATCTTTTTAATTCTATTAACATTGATGGTATGATTAATATACTTGTAAATTTACATAAAGATAATTTATTTAATAATGTTAATTATGATAGATTTGGCTCTCTACTTAGGTTTGTACTTAAAGAGAACTATGTATATTATAATGTGGTAACTATTATCTACAGATTAAAGGTTCGCCACAAGGTGGCCCTGCTAGCAACTGTCTTGCCAATTTATATTTACATTTTTTTGGAAATAGTTTTAAGAGTTTGTAATTCTGAGTCTCATTTTTCGTTATATAGATGACATAATCATTTTTGGAAAGCTAGACAATTTTAACCTAACACTAATTTTTATCCACAATATCTTAATTTAATAAAGACAAATAGTAACAACAATGAAACAAATTTTCTTGATATACATATCAAAGTAAAAGATAATGTTATAGTTACTAATATTTATGACAAAAGAGAAGAAAATTTAATTTCAATATCATAAAAGTTCCTCATTGGGAGAGTAATGATCATTAGAATGAGATATTATTAATGATATACAACACACAATTTCTAGTTTTAAAAATTTCAGAAATAATAAATAACTATTAACATTTTACTAAATATTGCTTAAATCAGAAATTTCCAATAAAATTTTATTAATAGTTATTTGAATAAATATTTTATATATAAACTGTCCTCATTCAGCAATGTTTATAATACTGCAGCATCCATTTTTTAAATTTCGATTGCTCATGTGTCCTTCATTGTGTGTTTCTTTACTATCTGTGTTTTTTGATTTTGATTGTTGGATATTCATCTCTCGTTTGTACAGAATTAGATTATATATATTTACATAGAATTTATTGAGAAAATTATTTTTTTGTACATTAATATATTTTGTAGTCAAATATATTTATATCTTATGGAAATGCTTCTTTCTTATCTTGGGTGGGAGGGGAGACCTGACACAAATATTATTTAATACAAATTTACTTTTTTTACTTATTTATTAATCCAAACATTATTACTTGTGTACATGTTTTTGCGCATTGCTTTTAACTAACTTTTCATGTTTGAATATTTTCCTATTCAATATGAAATTTTTAGGAATTTTTATTTCTCACAAGGCTGCTTAAAATTCTGTAGATCCTTTTGGATAGTTTTTTGTGTTACAAAGCAAATCTGTTATTAGAACTTGGCACCTTCGATTCCGTAAACACGCAACTTAACCGCTACACTAAAAAGATCACTTCAGTGTAGAGGCTGTTACTGGCTTATATAGATACCACCGCCACATTACCATAATTATCTTTTAAGGCTTCAACAACATCGTAGTGACAAGATCATCTATGTGTGTGGTCTGACTTAAACTTTTTAAGGTAAATTTCAGTTTAATTTCACGATTTAGAAGTTCCCACCTTTGGGTCGAAACAGAAAAGAAAATATACGTGTTGCACTAAACCTAAGAAGTTCACGATTTCAGTTGCTACCTTAACTTATTCTGCACCAACCAGATTAAGAGAATGTGCAGCACACAGCGCATAATTAGTGAATTTATTTATTTTTTTAAAAGAGTTTGCACTCCATTATATCAACTGGACATATTAGCAGCGTTGTCAAATGACTGTCCCCTACAATTATCCCATTAGTTTCTAAAAATTCTTGTAGAGAATTAAGTAAGCATAAGCTAGTGTGACTGCTAATCTTAATTAATGAGACTCGTCTTTCATACACTTTTCCCCGAAAACAATATGGTAGTACACTAGCAAGTTGGTCGTTATGAAACAAATCTGGTGTTTAATCTATCACAATTGAATAGTACTTTGTGTGTCATCGTTATTTATTTAAGTTGTAATTGCTTTAATGATTTGCCTGATCTCAATTATTTGCTCATATATTGTACAATATTAACGATTTTGGTCGTAATTCTCGCTGTTCAATATGTTCAGGAACAAATGAATGGGTCGAACTCTGCTAACAATTCCAGGGCGCCCATAACATTACCACTATGAGGAGAACCAAAAACTTCCTCGGTACCCCTCTAACTGTCAAACCTCTTACAGCCAAATACTTTACTACCGAAATAACCCGTTTGAGGGCATTGTGGTAATATTCTGCATCTTTTCTTAGTTGCTTCTGTGTAACTGTCTATCTAAAACAGACTTATTTTCTTTTCGAGTCAACCATACTAACATTGAATTTTTATGATTTTCTCAACAACTGTTTCCAATCACTGTTACGTGTTTCCAGTCAGAAAAGCCAGTTGTGTATTGAGATTTTGTTTTGGAAAAAGGTTGTACAGGTCAAACAAAAAACACTACCAATATTAGTTGAATAACCTAACGAAGATCTTTTCAGCACTTGGCCATTTTTAAGTTTTTTTATTTAAAGGATTATTCGAAAATGATATCTTTTGTTCTTTGTATGCTTTAAGACTAAGATAACATCGGAAATTTAAAATGTGGAAAATTGATCAAAATATTATAACTCCTGTTTTGCTTTTTTCAATTGTTATTTTTTTTTATTACTAACACTAAATTACAAGCATTTAAGAAACCCCTTCACAATTTCTGCATCAGTAAACTGTTTCTTATGATTACCAATAATCTAACAAACTTCATAGGATATTACCACTTCTGTGATATACCACTGACAAAACACTATTTATCACCTCTTGAATGGGATCTTCGAGGAAGAGTGTCATTGAATGATTTCTATTTATTGGTATTTTTTAAAAACAACACTTTCGTGACAAATCAAACAATTACTGTTCCATCTTTGTTTTTCATTACAAAATAGTCAACTTCCCTATCGTCTTGAAACGCTTTATTTTTTTTCGAATATTTTTCACTTGCAAGATATGAAAGATAAGTTAAAAATATATATTAGTTCCACCCATAAAATTGTCGCAACTCCACTGTTGTCTGTTATCACTAACCGAAAGCAAAAATAACATTTGATTTCGTGACAAAGAATTACCTACCAAATTTTTAATACAATGTTCTTAAATAAGTAAATTTCTCAGAGCAGTGTACCATGATCGAGCCGCTTAAAAATGCTCGGTGGGCTGCAGGTTGAGTATCGCTGGCTTACAGACACACCGATGGAATTGATGTCATAATGCTTAAAATCGAAAGGGAATTTCTCGAATGTGCCATAAAAGAAATCGTTATCGACACATCACTCAACAATAATTAGGCATTTGACTAATAAAAATATTTTGCACAAATGATATATTTCTTTGTGGGATGGAGTATACTTAACACAGATCTCGAGTAATTGGGTACTTTACAGTTTCTATGTCTAAGGCCTTCTTGTGGTCCGGGACTAACGTGTACTTTTCTTACTAAAAAGGTAATTTTCTCAAGAGTAACTTTATACCCATTTTTTTCATGAAGACAAAATTCTGGTTTACTTTGAAATAATTTAATCTTTAAAAAAATCCACTAAATTTAACAATAATCTCTCTTGATGAAATAAATCAAAGATTAAGAGGCCAATCATGTCTACAGAAGCGCTCGATTAAAAAAAAAAAGATAGTTTCTTTAACCCTTCTTCGTTATGATTATAAAACGTTTCACATTTCAGTTTGGAAGTTTTACTATCCATTCCATGATTCGGTAAAGTCTCAATATATAAAGGTAAATGTGTTGCTAGAATTAAAAACCAGACGTTCATTAAGAGTGCTATCCACTTGCGAAAAAAGATAACGTAAACATAAGTTAACGGGACCAATCTCTGCTCCTTTTTCTATTGGGGAACCATCTGATTTTATAATTTTTGCTTTTAAGTCAAGTTGCGTTTGACTCAAGCCGAGATATTCTTCACCACTTCTACAGATGTGAAATTCAACTGGACCGCCATCGAATACATTAGACAATGGATGAAATTTCACCTACTGATCTCTTTCTATAGCTGTTTGGGTGGCAGGTAAGTGAAAAAGTTCTAACTTTGATTTGACACATTCGGGGGATCCTTTTAAAGTAAATGCCGTTTCGCGTCAGATATCTCGTCCTTTCACCTATCTAGCTTTCTTTGAAATGACCTATTTCTGTTTCTTTCGTTTATATTCATATATATATATTCCTTCTTTTTATATTTTCCTCGTCCTATCATTGATTGGACATATTCGATAGTTTGGCGAGCCATACCTCTACCATCTTCACTTCGTTTTCTCGCGGTGATTTTGAAATCTTCTCCAGACAATACATTGCTGACCACTCTCGTAACCGTCCTCAAAGCTTCATTTCCTGCCTTGACTAAGAAAGGCAAGGCGGCTCTAAACAATCGACGAAAAATTCCTCCTAATCCATAACCTTTCTAAAACGATACACCTTCGCAATAGGGAACTCCAGACTCGATATGATTCATATAATGGTCTTTAATTTTTTTTTTGTACAACACACGAAAAGTATAATGTTGTGATTCATATTCTTAACATGATGCGAATGAATTTTACTCTTTGATGTATCGCAGGGGTACTCAACCTTATTTTCTGCTGGGTCGCATACATATGTCAGCCATTTCACGCGGGCCGCATAAATATGTCAGCTATTTCACGCGGGCTGCACAAAATAACATTGGAAATTTAAAATATGTTGAATTGATCAACTTTTTGCTTTTTTTTTTTAATTATTATTTTCTTATATATATATATATATTTGTCACTAACACTACATTCAAAGAATTTAAGAAACACTCCTTCCCAATTTTTGCATCAGTAAATGGTTTCATATGATTACCAATAATGTAACAAACTTATTAGAATGCCTTTGTTACTACTGTGAGATTACCACTGACGAAACACTTAGTTGCTGTTACAAATAATATTTAATAAAGCCTGTTTATCTCGTCTTGAAAGAGGAAAAATGTCATTAAATAATTCCTGTTTATTGGTATTTTTAAATACAGCACTTTCGTGACAAATCAAACAAGTACTGATCCATGGTTGTTTTTCACTACAAAACAGTCAACCTCCAAATCATTCGAATATTTTTCGCTTGCAAGGTATGAAAGGTTGTTCACAAAATTAGTTCCACCCATAAAATTGTCGCTAATCCACTATTTTCTGTTATCACTAACCATAATCATTACAAAGAGAAAAAGAATATCAATTCGCAGCCGTACGACATCGGCAGCACAAAAAGCAAAATTGATATATTTCATTTATTGTGTCACAGAATTTCTCATCAAATTTTTATTACATTGACTTAAACGAAAGAATTTCTCAGAGCAATTGCTCATGACCGGGCCACTTAAAAAGGCTCGGTGGGGTGCATGCGAGCCGCAGGTTGAGTATCGCTGATGTAGCGTACTTATAGTATCTGCCGCATACGGAAATACAGAACAACTATCATCTTACCTCTTTCGAAAGGGAACAGAGCCACCTGAATTAAGACGAATTTCGATTTCAATGTTGTTGGAATATTGTCGAAAAACGGGAACATAGTATGGTTTATCGTATTGTGAGCCCACTCAGCATCTCCGGAAATTCTGACGATTCTTAAAAGAGGAGCTTTGATGTGACTTAACACCGATTAGACAATATCACTGTAAACATAAAATACTGGAAATGCTGCCTGTGGATCAGCTACAAAAGCACTTTCTTCAATACATTTTACGACTTGAGAATGAAATCCGAAAACATCGCATAACCCTTCTTCCAGAACTACTCTTGCATCGTTTAGAGTTTTTATTTTTACTCTTCTATTATTAGCATTGACTTTGAATGAAATTTTGCCTTCGTGGGAAGACAGTGTCATTGAACGTAAAATACCAGGAATTGAATCATAATAACCAGGTAGCAACTTTCTTGTAATTAATTTCCCATCCCCTGAATCAAACCCGAAAATATATATATATATATTTTCATTTATATTATCTCAAGAATGTGGATAAACTATTTCAGCTAGCCAACTTCCTACTCTTTTTCTAACAGAATGGATGTGGGCAGCTGCGGTATGAAACTTGAAATTTTATTGTTTGAAAAATAATGCAGAGAGCTATCGTGGATGGCAATTTTACGTAGAAAGACATACTTTCGTTACTGAAAGATGCAAAGTTCGTACAGAGTATTTATAGCATTTTAACATCACTGACCCAAGTATTAAATTCTTCTGGATATCCGAGTCATTTCACAGAATACTCCATATTTCTTTTCCTTTTCTTTAAAAAATTTTCAACGGGAAAATAACCAGATTCTGTAACCCCTATTGTATCTCCTTTTCATAAAATGTGCCTTCGATAAGTTCTTTGAGATTTTCAGCATGTACGCGAAAGGATTTCTGTTAAGAATTTCATAAATAATAAATATTTCCATGGTCCAATTATTTTCGTAACCTTTATCAAATCTCCTTTTCCACTTACAGATGCGAACTTTATCATTTATCTTGAAAATGGGTGTCGTTTGACTTTAGTTTCATTAATGTCGCCAAATAAGTTTTGCCATCCTTGTTCTTGGTTGTCAACATTTACGTTGAAATGCTTCGATGCCATGTCTGATTGTAACTCGATATAAGTTTTTCAATCACATTTATATACTTTCACGTGTTGTATTTTGTGAAATATTTTGTCATTTTAAACATCAAGGCACTGTGGAAGCGTTCGACGATGCTGGCTTTTGTTTCATTATTAGTTGTTAAAAAGTGTACTGTAATGATTTCCCTCAGCTCTTGGATAACTATTTATTTCAATATGAAAATCATCAAAAAAAAAATAATAAAATGGTATATTCTTTTACAGTTCAATATCAAAAGGGTCCGTAACAATTTCGAGTCTCTTTCGCACTCTCTCCCGTTCCCTGATTTTCCAAGCCAGGAGACCGCTGTACTTCGCGGGCTCGTTATCACTCTTCCTATCGCTCAAGGGACGTCCGAACGGCTCCCTTCAAAAATCCAGTCTTTTTTTCTACCGGACTCTCTCGCCCTCTTTATATCATCTATCTTTCTCCTCGTCATTCACCTCTCATCTCTTTGTCGGCCTCAATCCCTCTCGTTCTTCTGCCACCTTCCGGTCTCGGCTCCTTTGATCTCTTACCCTTCTGCCGCGCCAAATCGTTCTCATTTCCTGTTCGCTAGCCTCAAAGAAGTGCCGAGGCTGGGTGCACCTTTGTTCGTTCACAGACGCGCCTTCGTCAACGAGTTGTGGGAAAATGAATAAACAAAGTTAAGGCGCCTCTTTTTGACAGTCCGGTCAGCTGGAAAAAAGGGGCTGAAACTCGACCACCCAGTTACGAAATTCCTTCCCAGCAATTAGGGAAATTCCTGAAATTTTTGCAACTTCTGTCGGCAAGGGATCTGTTGGAAAATAGGGGGAAGAGATATGCTTCGTCACAGTACGTTTATTTTCTTGAGATAGTTTTTTTCACAGCTTTATTTTTGAATTCGGTTCCTTTATCCGTTTGCAAAGACAAGGGCTTCCGTTCCCTGAAAATCTTTTCGAAGCTTTTTAATATGCTCTTACTCGTTTTATCTCTCAAAGATATTGCATAAGCATATTTTGAAATCTCATCTATGCATGTTAAGATATTTATAACCATTGTTGTACTGACTTAGAGATTGCAAATCTAATATATCTGCTGAAAACTGCTCTTCCATCCCCCTTCTAATACCCGATTCCGCTTAAACCTTCGCATTGAAGGTTTGTGTAAAGTGTATCTTTCGTTTCTAACAACTGTTTAATATCTTTAGTCTTAACACTATTATCTAAAGATCTATATAAAGCATTAACGCCTCCAAAACTAGCAGGATTCTTGTATACAGGTTTGATAGACATTACTATACGTTATATTGTCCCCACACCTTTTGTTAAGTATTCCTTTCATCTGATACAAACAAACAATGAAATAAAAAGGAGAATTCAAATACTTATATACCCCCAAAATAAATAAAAATAAGATAAACCAGACAAATACTAGAATAAATAAAATAGCTTTTTATTGTACCAGGTAAATCCGTCTAAAAAAGGTAATAAATCCTGTGTGTAATTATTTACAAAAATGTCCTCTACTTTTACTAAAGACTTTTTCAATCTCCATTAAATAAAACATATCATTTCTGAAAAACTTTATATATGGATGATTTTTATTTTAAGTTAACAAAATTGAAAGCTTAAGTCTGAAAGTCAGTATTATACGCTGCACGTTCAAAATACACATCAAAACAATCTCATCTGCTTACATTCATACATTCGTGCATTTCTGGTAAACCCAAATCTCCTCTTGACATACGACACAATCCAATTTAACAAATAAAGAAATATCGTTAGAAACATATTTTGTTAAACATTTACATAGAGACTCGAACAGTTCGTGAAGGCCACGTGGACTATCTGCATCGCAATAAAAGGAATCAATTTCAGGAAGACGATCCACTCTTCAACCATTACATATTCAGAAAGAGTGTAAGTTAACAGTTTGTTTTTCATACATTTGAGTACAAGTTCATAAAAATCACGTAGTTGGCCTAAATTCTCACCGTTGAGTAGGACTCTTTCTGGAACGAATTGAAAAGACGAATCTTTCCTCTGGAATAGTCTTTGGATACTTACCAATACATTATCGCTATCGTAATGGTTAAAAACACAAACGTCTTTTTTATTAAGGAATCCTCTCTCGCGAAGTCTTCACGAGGATGAAAACAGTGAAGTTTACTGTGTAAAGCAGTCCACACTTCTGGTTTCAGAGACACTTCATTCTTAGAAGGGCGTAAATTACCCCTATTGTCTGTTGCATAAACGCGAATATGCACTCGAGTTAGTTTTTGAAATATATTCACCGAGATGAATATCAATTCTTTTATATGAAACATATGTCTGGAAAGTTGGCCATTGTAAATTCTTTGGAGTTACTTGGTGTAGCGCAAATATCCACTTTTTCATTGAAGCACACTTTCTTCGCACTGCTGTTCAATGAAACATATTTGTGTTTACTATTAGATTCACCATAACATGAAGACATGATCTCGTAGAAAAAAAACGTGTCGGAAGAAACATGTAACTTTAGTGAAGAACTTTCAAGTAGAAAACGAAATATTTTACGAAGTTATCTCAAATGTCGCCATACTTTGTTTTAACCACTCATAGTGCTCGCTCGTCCTATTTACAACCAATCAGAATATTTCAAGCAGCCGTGTACAGCTCCACTTTACGCTCACCTTCCCATCCAGAAGCTGAGTATCACTCAACTCCGTATCTCACTGAAATCCCATTCAAGTCATTTCCTGTTCTGACAACATTGGACACGTATAAGGGCTTCCCCTACCGACTCATACGATGAGGGGGGGGGGGAGACATCTACATCATATTGACATCCCTACAGAGGACTACAAGAAGCTGCATACCTCACAACTCGTTACACTCAGGAACCATGTCTTTCAACTCTACGTCATATCGACATGCAATCAGAGAAAAAGCTGTATACCCCTCAACTCCACCAGAGGGGAAGAACCCTCCAGTTGGGAGGAAGAGAACCCTTCTGTTGGATGATGGCTCCTTTGGGGGGGGGGGGGTCAGCTTTTGGACTGTGGCTTGTTGGGGGGAAGTTGATTGACAGGTGACACGCTCCTATAGCTTTCGCTGTAGACCTGCTGTTACTACTTATGTTGACACACCCTATGCAAGTTAAGATCCTTAGTTAGTATCCATTGACATGTGGCCGAGGATATCCGAACTGATTCTGCAATTGTTTGAAGCCTGTTCTTACGTACCACCGCAGAAACCTTTTAGATGTTTTCAGTGGTGCGGGAAATCTGTGGGGCTCTTTGAGCGTTTGTCGTCTTCGACACTTTCCCTTCCTTCTCTGAAACGTATATGCTACTCAAAAGCTTGCATTCGTGGTAATGTATCACAGTTTTAGACCTGCTTCAGAATTTCGTAGTTTTCTTAGCATTTTTTCCCAAACGAACACAAAAATTAATATCCATTATCCGCTCAACAAACGCAATTTCTTTCAATAGCCGATAACTAAATACATCCGCCTACAAAGTACGTTACCATGGCGACCCACAGACCATGTGATTTGGAACAAACTTTTTTCACAAAAGGGGAAGAATGCAATAACACAGAAATGTTATTGCAGCAGTTGCTTTACTGCGAAATTTTCCACGTTATACGTTCAGTCCGGGAACTTTTGAATAATACATTGAAAGTTGATCTTTTTGCTTCCAAATACAAGAAGTGTCTTGCAACCTTGTGATCAAGGGATTATACAAAACATGAAGTTTTTCTACCGAAAACGATTGTTTTGAAAATATTTACTTACAATCGAAGCAAATGAAGATTTCTCGATCAATTTATTAAATGCTCTTTGATGGAAATAAAATGTAATTTTGTTGAAACGTTCATCAATTTTCACTGTATCATCTATCTGGTTTTTAGAAGCTTTAATAAAAAACAAGTAATATAAAAAAAAATTAAGTCAGCTCCTACTTAGGTCAACAAAGAAAAATTTTATTTTAGTTACTTTTTATTAAATGGTTACAATTAATATAAATATGTATTTACATATGACAGAATCACAATATTAAGTGGCAAAATAGAAAGTGATTTTCTTTCTATAAATGTTTTTTGGACTATTATTTATTATTTTTGTTTCTCTGTTTAATCCTTCATAAATCACATTCTCAGAAATTAGGCCATCCCAGGTAGGATTCGAACCCACGACTATTGGATTAGAAGTCCAACTCATTATCCATTGCGCTACAGGGACGCAATGAGCAATTTTCCTTTTTATATATTATGTTGAACTATTATTTTTGTTTGTTACTATTTATTCATTAATTTATGAATTAATATTTGAAAATACTCTATTAACATCAAGTGTCATCCACTACAAGTTTAAAAAAATGTATTTGAACTCGAGTGGATGAATAAAAAGTATTTTACCAACGATTGAAAATTTGAACGAGATATATGTATATAAATAAGTATATATAGGGAGACTGTGAATATATTGGGTGAATATTATATTTAATATATAGGGAGACTGTGTGTGTGTGTGAACTAATAGTAGAAATTAAAATGATGTTCGCGCGCGCGGTAATTATCAAATTCATTCCCGCCGTATTTAAATATATATTGAAGGAATATTAGTGTTTGTACTTATGATAGAAATGGTATTTTAGATTTATTAATGTGTAGCCACTATTTTTGGAGTGAGTATTTTTGAATCTTCTACTTATCACTAAATTTTACCTTTTAATTTTACCGACAAAAAAAATTTTTTTTTTTTACTCGAATTGGAATATGTTATTTTATTTTTTTTTCTAGTGAAAATTTGTTTTTAGTCTCACTAAACCAGGAAACATGTTTCGATATCGGCTTCACCGTTTGTTGATTCCACTAGAAATTCATTTACTTGTTTTCATATTTGGAGTAATTTCATGGGAAATTCAAACGATTTTGTCCTAGAATAACAAATCTAACGAATTTTATTTTTCATTTTGGATGGATACTATAAATTTATTATTTCCTAAGATTTAGTTCCCATTAATCATGCTTTTCTGTTAAAGAAGTTAAAATTGATTATTAATGTACCTTCCTAAAACTAACTATCGATGATAAATTCCTTTTAACCAAAAATTTTAAGATATATAAAATAAATCACTTAAAAATATTAACAAAATAAAATTTGTATTTATCCTATAATGGGATTCACTTGAGAGAAACTCTTTTCCAACAATTCCATTTTCTGGATCAACTCATTGTTTGGATTACAATCTTATATTTCAATAAGAGTTTAAAATACAGGATGAGATGTTCATAAAGTGTGATGCAAATGAATTGTTTTAAAAATGTTGAGTCTAAAAAAGAATCAAACTTACTTTTTAGATCGGTAAACTTTTTTTCACTTACTTTTTTTTTAATATTTGATTATATATAAAACGAAGGTTATGGAATATTTCTTCAATGATGACGCTCATTCTTATTTTAACTCATTCAGTATATATATATATATATGTGTTCAATACTAAACTTCACAACTTATTCACAAACTGTAAACTAAGTGCGAAATAAATGATGTGGCTACGAGTGTTTCTCAATTTAAATAAAACATTTATTAAGTATTTACAAGGATGCATAAAAAAGCTTAAGTATTATCGCGCACGCTCATAGCCGTCCGTTTCCTCCAAACGCATCTAGAGGCCTTCCATTCCCTCTCTATTCGGAGCGCTTTTCCTCCCCCTGTTGCCACCAGAGAAAAGAGAAACAACGCTTACACCCCTTCCTAGGGTCAGTCACCCCTTCGCTCCTTGGGGGACTAAGATTTATTAGGCGCTCGCCCCTCCTCGGGTCAATCAATCCTTCGCTCTTTGGGTGCGTTCGCAACAATATGTATATATATGTATATATAACTTAAGTTAATATGTCTACTCAAAATTATAATTTTCTTTATTTATAACATTTAGTTCATAAATCTGAATACCCTATTTTGGAACGGGTCTCATTTAATTTTTTCTAAGTGATTAAGAACTTAAGGTTGGTGTTTTTATTACTGATTCTTAAGACCTTGAATTTTTTATAGATTTATTAGTGATTCCAAGAATTATAAGATCATTAATTGCTTTCACGTGTGTTATTAAATGTGTTTCAATATTTCCTAAGCATTGATGTCATTTCTATAAATGACTAATTATTCCCTTCGCATAAACATGTGACTGTGATTTTATGATACATTTTCCCCTGTTCTTCCCTACAAATAAAAACCTGATATTTGTATAATTCCCTCTCGTATTTTGGCACTTGCGCGAGGAGCATGCTCAACTAACTCGCCTGATGTTCAACATAAATAAAAGATGCGATCAAGATTAAGGCTCTTTATGTTTTCAGGCATGACTACTTCCTGTAAATTTTTCGTGCCAATATATTTCATATCTATACATGAAGTTCCATATTACTTCTTACAGTCGAGATTCACAGAAACAGAAATAATTATTTTGGACAAGCATTTTAAGCATAAGCGTGCGTGATCTTCTTAAGAAAAAAAAAATAAACTAATTGTTCTCTCTTTTTAGCAACTATCAATGAAATGTATTCATATTTTTTATGAGAAGACATTTTACTTTTTATACAAGCGTATCCATACTAAATACAATTTTCTCAATCTCTAGATACACAAATATGTGTGTTTAAGTATTTTTATAATTTGAGATATTGCTATTATCATTATTTAAATTTTATTAATTCCTTGTTGCTCAATGTTCTGAGAAAGCATCTTTTACTTTTATATTGTGTTTTGTATTGTTAATTTTTTTAGTTCAACAAATGGATTTAAGCTATACTTGTATTTTGCGCATACATTTTTATTGCGTACATGCGTAAAACAAGAGGGCCCCGTTTAAAGAAATAAAGTTCAGAAAAATTGAATTTACCTGGTTTTTATGGAGATTCATAGTTCAAAAGAAGTTTAATAATTCTATATTAACGAAATTTAATAGGATTTTTAAAATTATTTCATATTATATGCAAAAGAGGGCACCACGAGCAATATAACAAAAACTGAACTAAAGTAAAACTTTAAAAAATACATGTTTAAAAAAAAAATGGCAGAAATTGTCTGAAACTTTTGAATTTGTGAAACAGGTAACAGATGTGTTGTTCATCATTCATTTTCTTTGATACATAAATATATTTATTGTAACGTCAAAATGTAAGAAGTTAATGATTAATGCAGTGGCTTAACGTATACACCCACGCATCTCGGGTGCTCAGGATTCTAGGGGGTCCAAAACTTATGTTATTTTATGGTTTGCAGTCATTTGTAAGATCCGGCTTGGGGCCCAAAACCTGACTTTGCAGGGTGGTGATCTACTATTCTCCGTTAGCCATTGGATGAGTAAGAAACTGACCTAATAAACGTGTAAAATTTTTGGATCAATCAAAATATCAGAAGCATATCCTATATTGAGGTATAAAAATTAGAACGAATTTCGGAAGTATATATATATGTAAATCTTTTATGTTATTACTCACTATAGAATACTTATAATGATTACTTATAAATTAGTTAGATGTAATCAAAGATTTTTACTTTAATAATATATGTGCACATAGATTACACTTTTCAAAAAGTTATACAGAAATTTATTTATTATTTTAAAGTTTTTAATTAGTAAAAATGGGTCTATTTATTTTTCCACAATATTGCATCCACTTTACTTTACACTATAGTCATAAAATTTAATTACAATTGCACTCAGCCCGTATTTTATTTTGATATATATGTTTGAAAGAGTAGGCGCACGCACGCGCACAAGCACTACACACACGCACACACATACACACACAAACAAAGAGTAATATAAAACACTAAACATCTGTACAAAATATTTTTTTAAAAAAATTGAACGTATTTATGTATTAAGGAGGGGCATTTTTTTATATATATTTCATTAAAGACCATAATGTTAGGGACTTGTTATATAAGCAGTAACAATATTTTAAATAGGAATATGAGTATTTTCTTAGGGACTCCATATAAGTTGCATTTGAGGTATAAATAACATAAATTTAGAATTAAAAAATCCTTTCTGGCTCTCCTTCAGCAGTGACTTGAATGCATTATTTTCCATGACACATAAGGTGAATTGTAGAAAAAAAGACTTCGCAAAGCACCTTTAGAGAAATTATCCGGAAAAAAAATTATCTTCTCTTTTCCTCCTTCGTAGTTTAAAATTTTTATACCACATATATTCTAAATCTCTCGCCACCCAGCCAGTATGATGGATATGACCCTCGGCTTGTAACTGAGGGGGTTCGAGTCCCGAGTAAGGCATTGTTGTTTTTTCTTTGGGAAAAGAAGTTGGACTTTCGCCTGAAACGGATTCCCTTCTCGAATGAAAAGCCGCGCACCCTTTCTTGTTATATGCTGGATCATCATCATCTGTAATTTAATGTCTATTTTCTTCTGTTTATATTGTATGTCTCTGTTCTTCCACTTGTATTTTCATATGTATTCCAGGATAAAAAACACACTACAACAACAACATTCTAAAGTACTCAAAAGCGAAAAATAATGGAGCATAGATATAACTGTTAAAAAAGTTAGTTTATAATAGTCAATCTTGAAGACGCAATGCAGTTCCATACAATCAAGTTTCACCCCTTGACATTCATTGCATTAAAAGAAAATCCATTATAAACGGATAAGCGAGGAGGGAGACTGTGAGAAAGCACTTTAAGAGTGAACTTCTACAAGAAACATCCTGTGTAATACAGACTTCTCATAGTGCATAAATGTTCATTAGAAGTCTAAATCAGAAACTGGGGAACTATACGCGCCAACTGTGAACTTACTTTAAAAATAGCCCTCGTAAATAATAGATGCCAGCTGATGTAAGGACTATGAAGCAGTCTGAGATACATTGGAAGTTACTTGAAACTGTTAATAAATTGACTACTGGTCAAGATGAGACCTTTTTCTGGAGGAATATCCATTTACGTGAAATATGGAAAAGAGTCCAGAACATTGTTAAAAACTACATAATTTAATTTAGAGTGAATTTAATTTATTAAAAAAATGCATTTTAAAACTTATTTCGAAAAGAAAACTATCACTTTTTCAGCTCGGCATTGAAGCATTTCGGAAGCTTTTTTACTTATTTCTCAAAGCTGTAAAAAATGTATTATTTTAGGTTTTAAATTTCAATTTTTAAATACCAAAATTGTTTTGATACAATGAAGATAATTTTTTATATTAACAATATCAAAACGCTTATAATAATAAAATGACTAAACGTAATAACTTCACCATTGAAATTCTTTTGGTCTTTTTTAAATGTGTTAGGAAAATAGAAAATCAACACCATGATACAATTTTTTTATTAGTTTTAACACAGACGCTGAAAATGTATTTAAATATTATCACGAAATATTTCGACAATTATCGGGCAATAAATTATGTAATAAGATACCTTTATTCCAGAATTTGGTATGTGAACAAAAACATCATTGCTTTTTTAATTTGAATGCATAAAAATTACAATTTCTTATTACTTCAAATAACGACACATAGATGTCTCCACCAACGTAAAGTCGTCTGTTTCTTTTCGTGGATATCATGTGTAGTGAAAAGATATAAAGTGTTATAAATTAGCCAAATTTTTACATATTTAATGCCAAATAGTCAATATGCTTGGTAGTAATCTAGAGACTAAAATAAATTTACTGTACCGATTTTCGTAATTATTTCAAACATCTTCATCCATCAATTCTACTTTTTTAACAATATATGGTATTACTATAAAATGAGTTTAAGCTTTTATAATATACACTATCTACCAGTAAGTAATTGGACACCTTTGATAAAAGAGATTAACAAAAGTTATTCATATTCAATAGTTGGTAGAGCCTCCACCAGGGGCAATTACAGCCTTAATCCTGTGGGCCCTGCTTTGCATAAGTTTTTGGATTATGGACAGCTGTACTTTCTTCTACTCGCCTTGGAAAAGACATGCAAGTTCTTTCACCGATTTCAGATGGTTGCTACAACGATCGCTTGTCCGTCTATCCAAATCGTCCCAGAGGTTTTCTATAGGATTCAAGTCTGGACTATGGGGGTTATGCTCTCTCCTCCTGCATATTGGGAAGTCGAAAACAAAAAAGATTACTTAAAAAAACTATTAATTTACTCAAAATAAACAAATAAAATATATTCTAACATAATAAAAAAAATAAAATACACATTTCCACTGATATAATACACTTATAAATATATCAGTACTGCGTAATTTATTCTACAATTAATTTAAGAACTAAGTTATAAGAATATATTAAGTTAACCACTAAAATAACAAGTTTAATAATTACCAGTGACCCCATGAGCTTGTCATATAAAAAATTAACACTTATGACAATCCCTCATGTCGATTCTTCGTTTTATTGAAATAAAGAAGGCTGTATAACAGGAACAAATCCTATTTAATTTTCCACAACACAAGGGGTCACTTAATTAAACAACAACACACATCAATTAAAGTAGTTATAGAAAATAATCTTAAAGACTAAAGAAGGGAAACAGAGGCATTCCCTGACTCCACGTGTACACATCTCCCTTCGGGGGCGATCCAGGGCAGAAGAGCGAGGGAAGAACGAGTTCCCGCTTCTCAAAAGAACAAGTGGTGCCCCCTGGCTGTCGCTAATCGTCAAGGGAGGTAGAGTTTAAATGTAGTTAATGTCGATTAAAAATTACTCGATTCGCTCCCCAATGCCATCGTTTTTCAACACGTAGGTGAGCGTATGGGGGGGGGGCCAGAAAAGGAAAAAAAAGTAAGCACAAATTCTCTGAAATAAGTAAATCTGTCACAAACACTGTCTCAAGATCCTTTTCTTGCATTCCAAATCCTTCAGAATAATTTTATGGATAGCAGTGCACAGAAAAGATCGTACTTCGGAAAGACGTATATATACGTGAAGGGCAATTAACGCACTGGCTGAGCATAACACGTTTATATACGCATGTAGCACTTAAGAGGTTAAAGTCGTATTGTAGCTTTAGCGTCAAAGTATAGTATGATTGAATTCAATACATTGTTATTGTATGAAGCGGGGGTGGGGGTGGCGATGAAAATTATATGATTGAATATTGGGTCGCAAATGTTGAATGTTTGAGAAGCATTGGCGTACTTCAAAGCAATAATAAAACTTTCGAGGACAAAACTGGCAATTTTGAACAACAGTCATCTGGCACAGATAGCAACTGAGATGACACGCCACTCTACAGCATATTTTTTAAAAGGAGAAACAACTTTACATATATTTGTAAACACGGATTTAATTTAACTTTTGACAGGTTCTTGAAGTCCGGCACATATTTTTTCTGAATATTTCGGGAAATTTACATTTTAATGATTTTACTTTTAAACAATAGCTATGGCGATATGATAAATAGAAGTCACCCATCCGGTACAGTGGTTAATGACACTAATTGATGTGCCTTAGGGTCTGAGCTTGAATCCCGGAGCAGGCATGGGTGTTTGTAAATGTATAGTGCCTTTGCGGCACGGGTGTACTCTAAATAGTTCACGAGCCGCTAGTCCTGTTGGGAGGTTGGTGGAAGGGGAAGAGGGGTGGGAGGTACCAGGGCTCCATCAAAATTGGGGTGGAACCGAGTGAAATCGCACTGTCACCTGTATGATGCTCAAGGCTACGGCTAACGACAGGAGTACATTTTGCCCCTTGCCATGATGAATTTCGTGGGCCTGGATCTGACGTCGAGATCAGGTGGCATAAGAAAAAACAACAGCATAAATTGAAGGATACTTCATTTTATCAAATAGTTCTCAAAAAAATTCAGTCTGTTTTTCTTTCTTTTTTTTATTCAGAGTAGTAAAAGTACCGAATATTATTACAGTCGGACCTCTATATAACAAATTCACTAAATAAATCCTCCCTCCCAAAAAAAGTTCGTTGCATGGATAATTCGTTATATAGAGGTTAATCTTTCAATATACTTTATAAATCGCATAAAACAAATTTTCCATTCATAAACACTATATATTTAAAAAAAAGGTAACTATTCACACTTTTTTGTAAATTAATATATATATTTTTTTTGTATATCCCCATCAAAAGAAAAAAAAAGCAAGGAAAACAAGAATAAAGAATGTCGAGGTTTTAACATTAAGAAAATAATTTTATATTAAAATTAATGACTTGTAAGGACATTTTCTCTCTAATTTAAAGCATACGAGTAATTTTAAACGTACATTATTTTATAACCATAAATCACAAACGTACATTACCTCATGCGTCTTTAAATTCAATTAATCAAAAAAATCTGCTAATTTTTTTTTTTTTTTTTAGTTATTTTTGCTTGGAAAAATGTTTTGTTTCATAATACGCTTCACATCTTTGCAATTCCCCCAAATCCCTTCAGGCGTATTTTCCCGTGTCTTTTCTTAAATTTTTCTAGCCATCCATTGCTACCTAGAAATGGGTCATATTCTGCTGCCTTCGTAAATTGAAGAGCTTTCTCTATTACGAAAGGTCTAAGATTGGAACACTTTTATATCGCATTGTGTGCACCCACTTCAAAACTGCTTCGTTGACATCTTCATAGACACATGTTCTTAAAAGTTTTGAGCAAGAATTCGATGAATCCTAATTTTATAACTTATCTCGACTTTTTATAATAGTTGATAAGCTGTTTGGAGGAATACCAAATTCTAAAGCAATATCTTTTTCTTGATATCTTTATCCACTTACTGAAGAATTAATTTTTTTTTATTTAATGCTCAATCACTTACGTTTTGACATTTTCGAGCTACAAGAAGCGAATTTACAGATACGACTGATCAACACTATAAATGAACGAAGACTAGTTCAAGGACGTGGGGACACGGGACAACTCCACTGTGGGTGAAAGTGGATATCGGAGATGTTTCTAGTGAACTGGAGTGTTAAAGGTTGCACTTTTTGGATGAAACGCCCAGAATTTTATTGCTTTTGGGGTTTTATGCACCCAATAAAACCAATTCAAGATTTATTACCACCATAAAATGTGTTAAAAGAAAATAACTTGAAATGTCTAGAAATACTTTAAAAATAGTGAGAAAAAAATTGAATCACAAGAAAAAAAGTTTGATGTACAGAAAATGCACTTCGCTGTGTAGGGAGGTTATTTTATGAAGAAAATCGTGAAATGTTCTTGGTTCCAGGAAAAAAATTCGCTATATAGAAAAATTCACAATATAGAGGTTCGTAATATGGATGTTCGACTGTAATTTGATAAAATAAAAATTGTTCTTAAGACATTTATATTATCCTTAAAATATTTGATACTTACTTGCCTTTATTTGTATTATTATTAGGATAATTAACATGTGATTAGGAGTTTAATTTAAAGAGGAATTGCACAACTGTAATAATTATTATTTAATTGTATGAATTTTTATACTTAAACTGTATAAGCGAATGCAGAATAGTTTTTGCAAATAACTTTAAAATTAATTAAAATTTTTAAAAAATAATTGATGTGATTATAAGAGGTGGAACATAATATACGATAAAAGTTATCTTGAGAAAATTAATCTGATAAAATATACAAAGATTTAGTATAAGAATTTTCTTCCCCATTGATTTGGTATATAGGGGGAAAAACAAAATAAAAATAAAATCGCTTTTCTTTCTTCATTTAAAATTTATTCTAAAGCCCAGGGTCAATAGAAATAAAACTTTTGACTTTTTTCTTCAACATTTCTTTACATTCAAAAAGGATTCTGAAATCTTTATGGAAAAACAGTATAATTGAAAAAGAATTTTTTTTGTAGCAAATGTGTTACATTCTTTTTTTTATCACACAATTACTAATCCATTGCGTTTTAATTTGATTTTCTCCTTAAAATTAAGAAAATGCACTATTATCTTCATAACTTTTTAGTGAAGACAAAAAAATATATTCCTCGTTCGGAATTTTTTTTTTTATCTCAAAGCAATTTGTTTTTAATGTGCGTTTAGAAAAAATATTAGTCGGCGGAAAGGAAAACAAAATATTTGCTTAAAATTAGATTTTTGAAGCAAGAAAGTTAAACAATTTGTTGTTAGAGGAGAATCTTTTGTCGTACTATAGACTTCTTTTGCGGCTAATATCGATTTAATAAAAAAGTGGTTTTCTTGCTTCTAGTTTCTTATGTTATTTTTTAGGTATGTGTAAAAAAATAAGATCACTTCGTTTCCCTTAAAATTTAGATTTGTAGTTTGAAAAGCCATAGAAATTTTCTGTTGGTGGTTTGTGGGATAAAATGAAATTTTATTTTGGTGAATAAAATTCGAATTTCTCTTTCAAATAGGCAGACTTGACGGAAAGAAGAAAAATATGTTTAGTAAGGTTTGAAGGGAGGAGACATAAAATATTCTGTGTTTGGAATATGAAATGTATGCTTAAAGAAATCGAAGCTCTAAAACTGTTTTGTATTTAAGAACAGCTTGCACGTGAGCTTTTTAGAATTTAAATTACGTTTTTGTAATACGTGGTCTTATAAAAATATGGTTTAAAACAAATAGTAACAGCCCTATCTCAATTGTATGAATATACAGTATTATATATTCACGCATTAAGTGTAAATATTATGAATTTTTCTTATTGATACAACCCAATGAACTAAAACATATATATATATATATATATATATATATATATATATATTTAAATATATATAATTCAATCACAACACACACACAGGAATCAATAAAAAAATCGAAACTAAATGAATCCTATAACATAAAAATCCCATTTCAGAATATCAATGGCGAATATAGAAGACAAAATTTTAACGTTTTCAAACAAGATTAAAAAAATTTATAAAATAAAAATTAATAAAATATCCAAGTGCAACCTCGGACTTAGGACCGATAATTGGGGTTAAACTAGTTTGATGGTGCCAACCTTCCCCCTATTGCAACTTGGTAAATTAATCGTAAATTATCCAATTCTCAAAAATTTAAAAATTAAAAATTTAAAAGTTAAAAATTAAATAATTAAAATTAAACCATTAAACTTGAAAAATTAAACTATTCGCCATCGC
>BMAV01002565.1:238669-307576 GCA_019973955.1 Trichonephila inaurata madagascariensis | reverse complement strand
TGTCACCATGTTCAATTCACGAATTTCCCATGTTATATCAGCGACATCACTGTAATGATAAATACCTGTTCTCTGCGCGCCACGATTTCCATTTGAGGGAGATCAATACTTAACTCAACCAGAACGACATTAATCATTTCCTTCCCTTAATGAGAAAGCTGCGGAGCTTGGCAAGTTTTAGCGAAGACACACAATTATCGGCAATCTGAGAGCTTAGCAATGGAAAAGGGTAATTTGCTGGTTAACTAATGATTTTTTTTTGCTTTTTAAAAGGAGACTTTCGGGTTAAGTGATGGTCTAAAGGATTTTTCTCGAGTTAACAAGTCTTTATTTCATGATGGTTAGAGGTAGATGAGGGTGAACCATGTTGCTACATTGTTCTGAATGGTGATTTAAAACTTATGTGTAATACTTTATATATTTTTTGCTCTTAAATTCACTTGTTATACGGTTTAGACTTATAATAAATATGAAATAATGTATTATTATTTAAGAAACGGAGATTTTTGATGTAATTGTAAAATCTAATTTTAATTATTCTAATTTGGGTTATTTTAGTGTTTAAATATGCAGTACGTTTACATTTATGATACTTCTTCATTCGGAAAAAAAATTTTCAACGAATTGATTTAGATACAAGTTAAATACCTTCTAATAATAGTTGTTAAAATATTTTTAATTAATGCAAATCAATGTTGTAATATTAATTTGCACTATACATTTCTTTCGAAGTAGTTTAAAAAGTGAAACATTGTTTTAGTGTTTCTAATACGCGAATAACATAATGAAAGATAATTTTCAATTAAAATACAGATAGAAAAGAATATTTGATTTTTACCAATTGAATAAGTATTTTCAATTCAAATATATATCAGAGTATATATACTTGGAGATATAATTGATTTTTTTATAGTAAATTAAATATAAATACATATAATCACAATATATTGTACAAGAATACTTTTTTATAATATACTTCGTTTTTTGTGACTATTATATATATATTCATAAATCTTTAATTGTTCTTATACGTATTAAATTATGTGTGTTTAAGTAGAGCTCTTTTTTTATATATAATATAATTACTGTAGTTTAATATATATCTTGTGCGTGTGGTTATATATATATATATATATATATATATATATAATTATATTAATTTACTAGATTAGATCAATTTCCTAATAACATCAGTAGGATCTTATGGAACAACAATTAAATTAGGTTATGTTGTACCAATCAATTGCTTAAAAAGTAGCAAAACATGAGTGAGTGAATATTAACGTTGTACTATTCAGCAACTTTTGGCGACGGATCTCGTAATTTTAAAAAAGTGACAAAAGAATGACACCTGGGCAGCCATCCTCGTCTCCTAACTTCCACACCAACGGTAGGACGTATGATCTCCGACAGATTTATTGGGCATCGCCACGGCGGGTCTTCGGTGGTACTAGGTTTAAACTCATGACACTCCGGCCACGTTTCCGTTACCTTAACCACTAGACTACCGCGGACGCAGCAAAACTTGAAAACCATAGTAAGAATAAAGGATGGGAACTGTAATAATTAAGGTACACTAAAAGGTAAAATTTGTTAAATTTATCTTAAAATAATGCTTCGAATAAGTGTTGATAATGTTTCTCTTAAAAAAAAATAGGTAAAATCTTGTAATCTATATAAATCCTCCAAGCATATAAAATGTCACTTATCTCTTTCTGTTTTTATTCCTGGTTGGTGTTAAAATATACTAATAGCCAACCTCACAAAAAAGTACGAAATCATTCAAGGCGAACTGTAACAATCTTGTCAGGAAATGTATTTTGTAAGGTTCAATTTTCTTGTGTTTGTAGAGTGATAGTTTATTTCACGTCGTAGTACAGACGATTTTGTGTGTAGCAGGTTCTCAACGCTTTTTTAGTTAACCTCTAGGTAAACACTTCTTTTTTATTGTTTGATTGATTTGAGAATTTCACCCTGTGAAGGAACTGTAACATATGCAGATTAGGACTTTAATTTAAAGAAATCTGAAGTGAAATTGGTGATGATATTGAGACTGTAATTGCAAAGAGAGGCTTTTGAGATTGTAAATGTAAAGACTAACTTTGATTTTCTTGATTAGAGTTGATAAATCAGATTAAAATTCATGAAGTTTCATGCGAATGGTGTTTGAACTTGTTCTAGATTTGGAACCAATTTGGCTATGGTTCAAATTTCTATAAATGTTAAGGGAAACTTTATTCTTATTGGTTTGGATTCAAAGTTCATCTCTCTATTATTAATTATTTATCAGTTAAAAATTATATTCCATTTAAGTGTTTGAGTTTCACAATTAGGTTGTTTATTTACCAACAAACACTAATACAAACTCCAGTTCGTTTAAAGTGTGCTGTTTATTCGATTTTTTTTTCGTTGTATCTTAAAGACTGAGGTGAAGGAACAGAGAAAGGAATAGAGAGAGGTAGAAAAGATGCGGATGCAGAAATAGATGGCTTAGATTCACTTAATAGTACGGAATATTTGGAAGATGTGGAATGTACAGAATACGTTGGAGCTGATAAGAACGATGAAACAAAGAAAAATAAGTCACAGGATGTAGGAAGAATAATATTAAGCGCAGACAAAGATAGCCTAGATTAGGTTAGTAGGTAGTTACAATTAAGATATAGAAGGCAGGAGAGATCTTTTAAATTGATGAAGATGATATGGAAACAGCAGATAATGAGGAAGAAGAACATACCATCAGATTAGATGAGGATGAAAACTGACTGGATGATTATATTGGATTGTAGTACTTTGATCCTTTTAGGCGGTGAAAAAAACAGTTGAAGATTTAACATCATGGGTGTACATTTCCGATATCTTTGGAAATATTGGAGCTCTCGTTTCTAGTATATATGAATTATTTTTCTAAACTTTAACTTCTCAAATTTGCATTTATATTTTCTATTTTTGAAATAGTTTAAAATCAGAAGAATATGATTGAATACAATTAAGGTTCTTAAGTCTTAGAAAAATATGTGTGTACAGATACCCAACAACAACAACAACAACAGCAAAAAAGTGCCAACTAACGTGCTCCATAAGTGCGTTCGACTTCTGGAGAACGTCATTGACCAAAAATTGAAGTTTGCCAATGGTGTCTAGACTTCAGATATTTAATACAGCGTAGAGAATTTGGATGTTATCGTCATATTTAGCAATGTAAGTGTATTTGTATAATTTAATTCTACTTGGTAAGTGAGCTCAGGTTAAAATTAAGTGTTTAATAGGAAAAACGGTTTAATCTATTTTTATTTCAATTCTTCTGACTCGAATAACTCTGATAATAACCTTATCGAAACATTCTGCCCTAAAGTATGGAATATATAAAGTTCTAAGATACACCATGGCAGGAATCATAGAAACAAGGGTGGACATACAGTAACAAGGGGATTTAGATAAGTTTTGCTCTTACAGAAATTTGGGTTGCAAGGGAGATTTAGTTTCAACAATCAAATCATCTATCTGATCACAGCTTTTTTTTAAAAAAATTGGTTCTTTGTAAAGCTTTAAGGATTCAAAATGGACATTACATCAAAATGTAACTAAAATATAAAACATTGTAACGTGCTAGAATTGATTATCAATAATCAAGCCAATATGCAGTATGTACACGGCACTAAAGAGCTTGACCCAAGTTAGAGAAGGTATTAATCTTAGCATGACTACACTCGCTAGAGTGCTCAATAATAT
Source organism: Trichonephila inaurata madagascariensis (assembly GCA_019973955.1). Classification (NCBI taxonomy): domain Eukaryota; kingdom Metazoa; phylum Arthropoda; class Arachnida; order Araneae; family Nephilidae; genus Trichonephila; species Trichonephila inaurata. The sequence goes on along the minus strand of BMAV01002565.1, from coordinate 303,844 downwards.
AAGTAGTGAGCAATAAGGAGAAAGAATTTATTGAACAGAGAGCTCAGAAAGAGAAGGTACTTTCAAATGACATTCGTCAAGCTCGGCACTAACTCAAGAATCTTCCAGGATGTAGTACTACTGCATCCAATCGTGGATCTGTCTGTAAAACCTAGAACCAGCCCTACAGTAATGTTTCTAAAGAAACTAAGGATAAATCCTGTTTAAAATCATCAGAGCCAATTGACAGAAACTGACTAACTCTTGCCCTTTGTTTAGAGCAAAGCGTTGACCAAAGGGAACTCAAACATGTATCCCAGAATATACTCTTTATCCATAAGCATTTGGCAAACATGCAATTTTGCAATTTGTTAAAACGATGTTGATAAAAAACAATTGAAACAAATAATGAAACAAAATCAGCTGTTGTAAAATAAAATAATAAACCCAAAAATAATTATGAAAAAAAAATTCTGTACACAATTCTAAGAAATGCAATTATTTTTTGCTGGAGGTTATCTGATCTGAAAAAGAGGAATTTTAATGACAGGAAAAGAGGGGGAAATCAGAGAAATATTGCTCATGTACCCTGTAATACCTTATATTTATAAGAGACAGCAAAACCCACAGGGAAAGAAAAATACCACAGGGTACCATGCGTTTCTTATGTCTGTATTTACCTCTAAGGGGTACTTACCGTCAGGAGCTTGCACTTACCTAAAGAAGATATATATGTATATATATATATTAGCTATTAAATACAGTCTTCCTATTGTAGCTTTTGATGAATTTAAATGCAAAGTATTAAATGATCTATTGAACATTAACTATAAAACTGAGAGAGATAATGATATAACTTACAGTAATATTAAGAACCAAATTGCAGACCTACAAAATAATTTTATCATTGTTTATGTTGATAAAGTACCGGGTAATTATGCAATTATTTGCAAATGACTGTATACTAATATGCTAAGCAAACATTTTCATAATAATTCTGCTTTTATAAAATCTAATTCAAGCAAAAGAGAAATTTTTAATCGAATCTCTGCTTTTTATAAAAAAATAGATTTAAGCATTTTGGATATTAAATTCCCTCATATTTTCCTAACTCCTAAATTTCATAAAATTCTTGTTAAATTTAGAACTATTACGAATGGTTTTAAAATTTATATTACATTTCCGGGCAAAAAGCTACAAAATATTATTCAACCTACATTAGACAAAATTGATAATTCTATTATTGTTACGAATAGTATGGACATTATTAAGTTTATGCAAGGTAAAAAAAATATTTCTATGTATAGCTATGATTTTGAAGATTTATTTAAATCCATAGATATAGAAGACATGTTTAAGATTCTTAAAATAGCATATAGAAAATATTTTTTAAATAGGATAATAAAATATGATAAATATATTTCTATTACTGAATTAGTATTAAAAGAAACTTATATTTTCCATAATAACGCTTATTATCAGCAAGTTAAAGGTTTACCACAAGGGGGGCCAGCTAGCAACTGCTTAGCAAATATTTACTTGCATTTTTATGAAAATGAAAGTATTAGTTATGAATATTGTTAATTTTTTAGATACATAGATGACTTAATTATATTTAGTAATAGAGTAGACTTTGTTCCTAACCTTAATTATTATCCCCACTATTTAAATTTAGTAACAATTATGTATAATAATGAATCAGCTAACTTTTTGGACCTTCAATTAAATGTTCAGAATAATTTGCTACTGAGTAATATTTTTGATAAAACAGATTCATTTGATTTTAACACTATAAAAATGCCTTTTTGGGGTAGTAACCTACACCTATCAATATTTAGAAATATTATCTTAAATTTTAGAAAAAGAAACAATGATTTAGTTAATGATAACATTTTAAAACGAAGTAATTGTGTGAATTTTTGCAATAATTGTTTAGAATACAATTATCCAAGTAAATTTATTTATAAATATATTTTTACTTCTAATTAAATCTATTTTTATTTTACTTTAATATTTTATTTAAAATTCCTTCTATTTAGTTTATTTTTAAGAAAATATTTTAAAATTTTTAAGGGGATTATTTTAATTGCAATATATCTATTAGTATATTCATCCAAGTATATTTACTTTGTAATATATTTCTATTTGATATTATCTATTCTTAACTTTCTTCATTATTTTATTTAAAACTTCCTTTATTTAGTTTATTTTTAAAAAATCTCTGTGATTAGTTTAATTGCAAAATAACTATCCAGGTGGCCTCACGGTTTTTCTTTCTCGTGTAGTCGTTTCAATCCATTACGTCATTTCGCGTGGGATTTTATCGCAGAAGGTTGAATTTTCGATTTCCAGTTTTTATTTTATATGTAAGTACATGTCTATATAAATTTTTTTTTATTATTCCTCTCCTTGAGAGATTCATTATTGTTCTCTTTTCTTAATTTCATTTTAATATAGTATCAGGTTTTTCTTCCACGTGTTTTATTAGGCTTAGCTTTTCAACTTGGTTTTTTTTCCTATTATGTCGAAAATTTCTGCTGTACGGGGAAGATTGGATCCATAAAGCATTGCTAACCCTAATTCGCTGGCCTAATTCAGCGACAGCTTTAGAAATCATAATAGGTCTCCAGTTTAGTCCAAAGACTTTTTTTGTATCTACATTTGTTGTGTCTGGTGAATTTCAATTTCTTCCTGTTTAGCACTGTAGGTTCTAGTACTTCTTCACTTTTATTTTATTTAACTATATATATATATATATATAAGCCCTTGATCTTATATAATTTCACTAATCTTGTTTAATAAAATGTTTAACAATAAATATGAAATTCGTAATATTTAAAAGGTGATTTTTTTTTTAGGGAATTTTTAGTGGTATTCTTTACTATAAAAATTTGATGAAAAATTATAATTGGAAATATTTAATATGTCATTTGATTTATAATAACAAAAGGCAAAATCCTAAATACAAAAACATCAGAATTGTTGATTTAAATTTTTTTTTTCTTATACTGTTTCTTAAACTCTTTATTCTATCATTTTTCACTCAATATATTTAAGAAATTTCAATAATTACATCATAAAATGTTCTTACAGTATATTTAGCAAAATACTGATCCTAATATATATAGGTATATATATATATATATATATATATAGTGGATAGATAGAATAAAGCTAATTAAACTTTAATCAAAGTATTTATTTTCATTATTGCTTTTTTTTAAAATTATAGTGATATACTTAATGAACCATTTAAATATTTATTGTAATGGCCTCGTGAAGATTAAATAAATATCTCACATTGGAAGTACCAGGATTGAAAAGAAATTGTTATATTATTTTTCTGCAGGTATTCTTTTAATAAATGATAACTTTTTTCGATATGAACTATGATATGAAACATAATAAATTAAAACAAGGAATTTAAAGAAGGAATTTCATTCTTCGAAATATTTTGGAGTTCAATGTGTGTAATTTTTAGTTGATTACTGAATGCTTCAAAAACTCTATTGAGGAAAAAAAAAGAAAAAACAAACTGGAACATTTTGCTTCTTTATTTTTTTTTTAATTCTGAACTCATTTTCTGCTTACTGGTTCTCTTATTTCTGAACATAAGATATTCATTAATAAACTGGTATAAAAATATCATGTATCACAGGTAAAAATAACGGAATAAACCCATAATTTAAATGAAGTTTCCAAGAATGAATACAAACATTTATGTGCATGCGAAACTATTATGATTTTTTTTACAAAGGCCTTGCTAAAAAAATACGCATAATTACTCATATTAAAATACCAGTTCTCACGTTGTTTCTGAGAATATAACAATGATTAATAACACAAATTCTCTTACCCTACCTTGAGAGAACTACTATTCTTTTATTCTTAAGATATTAACAAAAATAATTTTAATAGAAACTGAAAAATCTCTGTAATAAATAAGTAATCTCAAAGAGAGAAGAGAGAAAACTGTTGAGGAAAAAATAACGTAGAATTTCCAAAGGGATGTTTAGTGATGTCAGATAACAAAAATGGTGTGGCAGCTTTCATCAAAGAAGTATAATGGAAAATTTTCTTTTCTGGACTTTATACTGGGGCAGATTATTTTTTTGTGTGTATGTTTCTTTGAGAAGTTAGTGAAGAAGAAATTCTAGTTTGAAAGAAGTTAGATCTATTCATTTTAGGCTATGTAAAAGAAATATTTTCTTCATTCAAGTAAAAAGAAATTTCCTTACAAAAGTAAACAACATGGGAAAAAAATCGCTATTGCCCTTGCTTTACTTTTATAAAAATTACCAGAGATAAGTATGATATTTTTATTTTCTATAACTCTTTAAGAGATACTTTTTTTGTCTTTCAGGAAACTATTTCAATATAATAGAGATGTAAACAATGATAGTCGACGTTGTAGTGGGAAAACTCATTAGATGTTATTGAAAAAATTTGTTTTAAAATGCGAGTTTAAAACACATAAGGGTCCATTATACAGGGTGTGGCAAAAAAAAAACCCGGACAAACAATTTTTTATACAATTTTATAAAAAAATTAAGAAATTAACAAAATATAGCAAAAAATAATAAGAGTACACTCGTACTAATAAATAAATTTAATTGGCTTCAAAGTGACAGCCGCTTGCAGCAATGCAGAGGTGCAAACACTTGCAGAAATTTTCAACAATTAATCACATGTCTTTTACTTTTAATGTACTCCATTCACGCAGAAGTGATTGCTTTAGAGAGTCCAAAGTTTTTTGTGGTTTAGTGAAGGACCCGGAATATAAAATGGATCATACACTGTAATCCATGGGATTGAGAGCCGGCGAGTAGGTGATCTTTCTTCAGATGATATCATGTCTGGATAATTCGCCTTGCAGCAATCTTGTGATCTTTTGGTTTTTCAAACTGGTGTGGAGTCTTGTTGAAGCGTCCAATTTGCATTTCCGAAATGCTTTTGGTCCCTCGGAAGTAAAACAGCTGCAATAATGTCCCTCTGGTACACTTTTTGATCGATTTGAACGCCCTCTTCCACAAATACCAAAGGTGTTTGTCCACTTGCGAAAATTTCGCAACACACAATGCTGGCCTTATGCAACAATTGCCGAGGTGCTTGGAGCTTCCATACACCAATTTCTATCGTTTTGGGAGTTATGAACTTGCTGAACCGTAAAGATCTTCGCATCAGTAAAAAGGAATCTCTCCCATCACTGACTTGCGGCCCGTCTCGAAAGTTTTCGGCATCTTCGGAGCCGTACGCGTTTGTTTTTTTCAGTGAGAAGCTGAACTTTTCACAACTTGCAAGTAAATTTCTCAAAACTGATATGGTTAAGTTTAAACAAAAGTAAGAATTTATATCTAAATATTAACTTATTTACTCTAAAACAATGTTTATAAAAATTCTTATTTTAATATTTAATTAAAATAAGATCAAAGGTAATTTTCTCTAATTTGACAAAAGGTATTGTAGTAAAATAAAAACATTATTTATACTATGTAGAATTATATAATATAGACAGACCGAAAGTGATTTAATATTATAGTTAACGCGTAACTTAATCGCTAAAACTAATGAAAGACCTTTAGAATTATGTACCTCACTTAGAAACTATTATACTTTTAGTTTATTTCAGATAATTTTTCTTTTCTCTCACTCGAACTAAATATGATTGTATCATAGTGAGAAAAAAGTTACTATAATAGAGTTATATGTATCAAAAAGTGGTCACAATTTCTTTCCTCTTTCGTATCGTAAAATAGATTGAATTCCCATCTAATGTGGATTGCAAAGTTTTATTTTCAAATTCTCTTAAAAATGAGAAAAAAAAATATTAATAAAAATAAAATCCATCATAACATAAGCTTTGGGTTGAAAATTCCAATCTGTACTAATGTATGATGAAGTAAAATAAAAGTTCAATCTGCTATTTTTACAAAAAGCCATGTCTTGATGATTTTGCCACCTCGTTCACTGTGAAGCATCTCGAGTGATTAATGACCCATAAAACAGAAGAAGGAGATCAGGATATCAGGGAAAGCACTAAAAGCAATTATCTTCCTGATACAAAACACATCTCCTGTAACAAATGCTGAAACTTTTTTGCTTAAAAAATTTCCGATTATTTTACTTGTTAATGATTTTAATAGATCCCCCATTAGAAATTAGTTAATGGTTTGTGTTGCCGAAATTTGAATTGATAGATTTATTTATTTAGTTAGTTATTTTTTGCTTAATTTGATATAAAAATGAGTACAACTTTATTTTTTCTTTTGTACAGAATTGAGCAAATAAAAAACATGTAATAAAAAGAGTAATAAACGAAGTTCTCGATCTCTTAAAAGAATTTGATATGAAATTTCTTAAATGAAATTCTATCTTTTGACGATGCTATATCGACATATCTTTAAAGTAACACAAGACTTTTTTTACATAGCTCGTAGTTATTTATAATTTTCTTAGAAAAATATAACTAAAGCATTTAAAATATGCTTTTATTTTGTTTCTTTTATTGGTATTGATATTCTATATCAACTCTCTAAACCAGATAATCGGGGTTGGAATTTTCTTTAAAAACTAAAACCATAATTAAAGATCTACTGTCCTGGGCTTTGAAATCCAATGAAATAAGGAAGATAGTTATAATATTACTTACCACTATAAAAACTACGAGTGTTACAAGTAAAATGTTGGGATGAAATCCGAAAGCAAAGAGGAATACATATTGAAATACTCCTAGTAAATATTGAAATTTCATTGCAAAGAAAATCAATCATAAAAATATCTTTTGTTTCAGGTTGCACATTTATGATACCCATAACATATTCTATGTACTTAAAAGTCCCCCAAAAGAATGCTAAGAAATTTATTAAAATATCCTCTAACACCTTCAGGATATAAAAATGCTCTTCACGTTTTCTTTTCTTTTTTTTTTAAAAATTGTTTCCTGGATTCTAAGAATAAATTAAAAAACACGTCTCGGTGCATTTGACTTTTATTTAAATCAGAAAAGTTATTTATTTTCGTAATATTGATAGAAATATCGTTTACTTACCTTAAAATGTAATTACAGTCGGACCTCTATGTAACGAAGTCTCTTTCTCTAAGTTCGTTATATGGAAAATTCGTATATAGAAGTTCACCTTTTAATATACTTTATAAGCCACATAAAGCAAATTTTAAATTCATAAACACTACATATTAAAAAGAATAATTATTCACACTTTTTTTAAAAATTAATATATGTTTATTTTAAATATCTATCATACCCATCAAAAAAGAAGAAAGAAAGAAAAACTTCGAGGAAAACAAGCAAAAAGAATGTCGAATTCTGTACTTTCAATATTAAGAAAATATTTTTGTACTAAAATTAATGAATTTTATATAAGGATATATTTTATAATTTAAAGTAAACAAGTAATATTAAACATATATCATTTTATAATTAGAGCATGGGGACACGGGACAACGCCACTGAAGGTGAAAGAGGATACCGAAAATGTTTCTAGTGAACTGGGCAATGGGGGGAGGGGATAAAGGTTGCACTTCTTGGATGAAACGTCCAGAACTCTATTGCTCTTGGAGAGTTAGGATCTAATAAAACCATTTCAAGATTTATGACCACCATAAAATTTGTTAAAGAGAGAATAACTTAATTTTTTTCAGAAATACTTTAAAAAGAGGGAGAACAAAAATTGAATTACAAAAGAAAAAGTTCGTTATATAGAAAATGCACTTCGCTATAGAGAGGTTATTTTACGGAGAAAATTGTGAAATGTTCAAGGTTCCAGAAAAAAGTTCGCAATATAGAGGTTCGTTACATAGAGGTTCGACTGTAATTAAATACAAAAATACCCTGTACATATCTTTAATGAAAAATTATGGTGAGTGAAGAGATTATTGATAATATATTCAAATCCTACATTTCTGTTAGATATGTATATTTTGTGTATCTTCCAGAAATTTACTAAATTGATGGTGATAATTTATACGTCAGCTAATAAAATTAACACATTTAATAACTTTGTTAAAAAAAGAAAGAAAGAAAGGGAAAAAAAAGCAGGCTCGATGTATTTAAAATTTAGGAACAAAATTTTTGCTGTTGAATAATACAATGAAATTTGAAAAAATTTATTATATTCTTCTGATATTTTTTTTAGTTGTGTAATAATTACTTTAATGACACCAGTCGCTGTAGGAGTTGCAATTTGATTTTATAAATCACGCTAGTTAACTTAATCTATAACTACAATTCTTATACCACCTTACGTGACATCAACGTTTTCAAACAAAAATTAGTACACTGACAAAAAAAAATTATCTCATTTCGAATCTCGACACAATTTTTATTACTAAAACCACTACAACTGAAGTTTTCAGAACCTGTTAGCAAAATTAGATGCCTAAAAATGTTAGAACTCAAAGGAAAAATTGTGGACTTCAAAAATTGTCAAAATAGCTATAATTATTACTTATTTGTCTTTTTATGTTGATTATGTCGATAGAAATTTAGAATTGAGACTATTCATAAATCAATGCGATTCTGTATTGAAACAAAACTATATAAATGTTGAGATTCCCCATTTCAATAATTATTTTATTCCCGAACTGATTTCCCAATGTATCATTGGGAAATTAACATATACTATCTATGTTCATTACAAATGCAGTGCATGCCGAATAATAAATGGACACCTAATAGCGCAACAAATACAATTCGATTCTTGTTGTAATATGGAATGCATCGTTTCTTGAAGCATCATGTCCTAAAGAAAAGTTCAGGAACCAACAAATGGAAAGTGTGACAAAAACCGAAATATTTTTAAAACCAATATTAAAATTTGCATCAAGTTACATGTCAAAGTAACAAACTGTATCTATGAAGAAATATTTCTTATGAATGGCACTTCTGTTTTGGGTTTAAAATATTTTTTATTAGTTACTAGCGGGGGTACCCCCTGTACTCCGGATCAACTTCCTTTGTGCAAATGTTACAACTGTTCACACACATTGCTCAAATTTTAAAAGTATGATTTACATGCATTACGTAGTTCTATTTTTTGCAGGAAATAAATAAGCAGGAAAAAAATAAATTTCAAGTCTTCATCTTCGCATTTTAATTTGTGCTTCAATTTAGTGTTTCTTCAAAAGCAACGTTCCAAATCACATGTTCCTCTAAATTGCTCTGAAGTTTTGTTTCTTGTTTGGATTTGCACCTTGACAGAGCCACATTTAATTTTCCATGAGAAAATATCGTTTCCTTCAAGATATTACCCATAAACCAATTTTTTCAAAACCCTGTCCCTGTTATTTATTAATTCTCATAGCGAACGCCAATCCAGTTGGCATCATTTTTGAGGACCAAATTTGGCGATTTGGTGACCATATGGAGGCTCCTGGACATTACTGGAGAAATATATAACGTAACGATTCAGAGTAAGTGGATTTTTTAAGAAAGCTCTAGAAGGTACAGGAAGAGACACTAGGCAGATTATTCTTGGCGTTTTTCAGTTAAATTCAACATTTTAAGGCCCATTTTTTTCTAACTCAGAGTTTCTCAATCTGTGGATTGTGTTCTTTTAGGGGACGTGATAATCCTAAATGGGGGCACAAGCATATCGAAAATAAAAGATTATCTAAAAAAGTTATTAATTTACTGAAAGGAAACAAAACAAAATGCATTCTGACATATTAAAAAATAAAATACACATTTACGTTGATACACTATACTGACAAATGTATCAGTATTGCACACAAAGTATTTAATAATAAATTTATAAATACTAAGTTAAACAATTTTAATTATTAGTAGTAATTTCCATAGCCTTATCATATACAAAATTTAACATATTCATAATTTTTACTGTTTATAATTAATATTATATTGTAGCTTGAACGTCAAAGTACATAATTATTGCATTCAATATACTGTTATTACATGGGGGGGGGGGGGGCAATGAAAAAAATAATTGAAAAATTGGCCGCGAATATTGAAGGTTTGAAAAGCACTGTTCTAACTATACCTTATGTACAAATAAATTTAGTGCAATACCACGAAAAACCGTTTTTAAACTTTTAAAAAGATAAATATTATTGATTCGGTAATAGTTTCATTTTAAATTCAGGTTGTTTTTTTCCCTTCAGATGTATTTTTATAAATAAATTCATCAATTCCATTTGCTACTTTAATAAAAATTCAAAAAGATAAAATGGTACATTAAAGGGGAAATAATTTTTATTTATTTTATAAAGATCACACGCCACAAAAAACACCTATGCCATTAGTGCACGTGTGTGCTCTCCCATATTTTTAGAGAATAAGCAATTAAAACTTTTTAGTGCGGTGGCAAAGCTCCAGCGGATTTTGCGTTACACAGGGTGCATCATGAAGAGGCCTGCTATTCTATACCCCAAGTGGAAATATAAAAGTTGTAAATTTATAAGTTTATTAAAGGAAGACGATGTACAATCCTGCATAATTTTATATTCCTTTTACCATTAATTTCATACTACAGTAATGCAGAAAAACTTTCTTAACGAATTTTTAGATTAAAAAAAATTAAAAATTTAAGTATTGTTTACTAAGAAAGTAGTGTTTTATAATTTTATCTTTCTAAATTTCTGAATTTAGTAAAAAGAAATGGCCTTTTTAAATTTTAAGAAATCAATGCTCTGTTTCTTTAAAGACTACTAATGAAGAAACTTTAATAAATTCGCTAGAATAGTTTGTAAAATTAATATCATTCAATCAAGACGATCCAAGCTTAATTATTCCCGTTTAATAACGACTGTGTCAATTTAGAAGCTTCTATAATCCTAAAATAGAGAGTCAAATAGATGTTACATACCCAAATATTGACTCAGATAAATATTACAACCATTGTTTGCTTACAAATATCGTGTTATGACTGCTCATTCGGTGGAAGTATAAAGTGTTATGTCCTATCATAAGCATTAAATAGAGAATAACTAATTAATACAACTACATTAAAGTATCTGGCTAGTCACTTTGAACGAAATGGATGAATTTAATTAAAGTTTACTGAATAAATTATAAAGCTCAGTAGAGTTAAAATTAGGAATATATGATGTTGCTTTGCTAATTTTACAACAACAAATATTAGTATTATTCTGAGTATTTAATAAATTCTAAACAGATTCCTAATAGGGAAAATAATTCTGCAACAAAGGAATTATAAGCAAGGGGTGAATGCAACTGTGACATTTATATTTTAATGTGGAATTTTTTGGAAGAATTTTAAGCAAATCAGGCTTTTCTATGGACAGCATAATATGGCATACAGGATGATTCTAAAATGATGGAACATGCTTTAAGGGGTGGTAGAGTTCACTAAAACAAAAACATTTTACATAATTATAGATAGGGAGGAAGTGCCACACGTTGAGGCACAAACAGAAAAAAAAAATCATTAACGGAAACATAAAATGTTCGTTACCAGCAAGCTTAACGAGTGATTCCGGAGAGAAAATGTTAAAACAGTTTAAAAAAAGGTATCCACACCAACTGTCATGTATGCTTGGTGAAATTTATGGCGTAATTGGCTGACAATATTGGCGATAGTTGAAGGCAACAAAGTGGTGTGCCAGCGATATGCTGCACCACCAAAATCGCCATTTGCGCTTTAGATTTCTGTCATTATGGAGGATTTTACTAATAGCGACAAGGCAGACGTGCATCTAATGTAAGGTGCTGTTAATTGTAACGGTAGAGCAGCGCTACGGCGTTTTCAGGAATGTTTTCCAAATAGAGGCATGCCGAATAGCAAAGTGTTTCAACGATTACATCGACAGCTGTGTGAAAATGTTTCATTTACACTAGTACAGATGAAAGGGGTGGATCGAGGACAGTACGACAAACACACCTAGAACAGTGCTTCTGAAATTTTCAATATACGCGACCCACTATTCAATCATCATTTTCCTCGCGCCCCCCTTTATACAATGACAATATATTGAATTGAATAATACTATACATTGACACTGAAGCTACAATACGACTTTAACCTCTTATGTGCCACCCACGTATATAAACGTCTCGCTTAGCCAAAACATAAATTATCTGAACAAGTATATACGTCTTTCCGAAGTACGATCTTTTCTGTGTAGTGCTATCCATATAGTTATTCCGAAGGCTTTGAAATGCAACAAAAGCACATTAACAGTGTTTTCGAAAGATTTATTTTTTTCACAGGATTTGCTTATTTATTTCTTTTATTCCCCCACCCCTCCCATACATCATAAACGTGCACCTACTTGGAAAACGGTGACATTGCGAAGCGAATCGCGTAACTTTAAATCGGCAGTTAAGGAATTATTTATAAACCGTACAAAAAATTATCAAGATAAGTGTTAATATAAGCCAATGAGGTCACTGATAATTTTTAAACTTGTTCTTAACTTAGTATTGTTAAATTAATAATAAACTATACATTATACAGTACTGATACATTTATAAGTGTATTATATTAGTGTAAATGTGTATTTTATATTTTATAAAATCAGAAAGCATTTTGTTTGTTTACTTTCAGTAAATTAATAATTTTTATAACCTTTTGTTTTCAATTTTTCAATTTTTTGTTTTCAATTCCATTCGCAGAGTTATCACGCCCCCCAAGGGAGGCGTGTTCCCCAGTTTGAGAAACGCTGACCTAGAAGAGGTCATTTTGGACCATGCGGACGAAACATCTGGCACAAGTACAAGGGCTCAGGCATGTCGTCTACATGTCATTTTGCTGTTGGACTGTTGGTGGATACAATTTCTAAAGTTAATTTAACATTTTCTGTACGGAATCCCTCGTTAAGCATGCTGCTAATAGAAATTTTATGTTTTCGTTAATTTGTAAATTTTCTGTTTGTGCCTCGACCTGGCAGTTACATCCACATGCTCTTACGCGATTTTTTGTTTTTGTTTTAGTGAGCTCTATTAACCCTTCAAAATATGTTCCATCGTTTTAGAATCACCCTGTATACTTTTGTCTAGAAAAATACATCAATGTTAGTACAAAAATGTGAATGCACACTGTGAAAGAAGTATCAAACATTTAGCACAGTGCCATCATTGTGGATTTCTGATACAGCAAACTACAGATATTTTTAAAGAGGTTATATCATATGAATTAATGCGTGATCACTAAAAAGAAATTTTTGGTAATATAAAAGGCTGAACTGTGCATCATTGACAATTATCATGAAATACTTTATAGCAGTAGAACTACAGATTATCCTTTTAAATTTTCTAAAAAGTAGAATAATCTTGCTTTATTATTTAAAAATGTAATATAAGTAATGAAACGTTGTTTTAAAATCAATAAGAAGACTTGACTTTGAATCAGTTAAATGTCCATAGGAAAATAAGCACCATGCACATCTTTACAATGAAACGATAATTTATATAACCACTTTTAAACATAGTCTTATCGTAATAATATTACATAAAGATCTTGAGATTAGATTCAGACAAACAGTTTGAAAAGAGCGCTGAGATTGAAATTTAATTTTAATTCTGTGGAGTTATTCAAACATGAGTGCTAGAATGGAAAATTATATAAAAACAAATTTCATATTAGCCAATTTGAAAACTCCTAAAGAAAAGTTTTGAATTGAAGTTGTTCCTTTTCTAGAAGACTAGATTTGGAAAATAATGTAACGCTAAAACCAAGACCAAGAATTAGTGAATTTCTTAGGGAATCTTGTTTTCCAATGATATTAATTCTCTTGTGAAGATATTGATTGATATTGTTATTATTCATTGAGTGATTGACTGTAGAAACTTTGTTTCAAGATAAAGAGTAGTGAATTAACCTCCACAAAATTCTGATAAATCCTGAATCCTATTGAAAATATGTAGAATGTAATACATCAAAAACTGGAAAAGAGAGATTCATCACATTATTCCTCTTTAAAGCTCTTAGAAAAAAAATACATGTTTCGGTTATATACAAACTCGAAGTGATCGTATAATTTATTAGATTCATTGTGAAGATGAATGCATATTGTGTATGGAATAAATATTCTTGCGAAATAATAAAGTATGTTAAAGAAATAATAGATAGGTTCTCTAAGCAAAACTGACAAAATAATTTTCAAGCCAGTTTGGAATGTAATAAGATTTTAAATACATATCATTTATAAGTAAATGATATTCAAGTAAAAATTGTTTATGCATGCGCCTATATTTCTAGATTAAGGTATCCGACTACGTTCGGAAGCGTGATTTTGTAAAAGCGCATAAATGGATAATTTTCATAATATTTAGTGTCACTTATATTACAATACATGTATACAATTGTTTTAAGGGCATTTTGTTAAAAAAAATTTTTAAAATACACTATTTTGGCAAAAAAAATAGAATAATTTTTTCCAAATGCTCTCCTTTTATGAAAGATGCCTCTATTATAATAATATTTTGCCTATATATAGCTCAGACCTCTCTAAAGTGGCTCAACTAGAATATTTGAAATATATAACTTAGAAGTGGGTTTATCCATATTTTAAGACAGCAGAGGGGAGCAATTTTAAGAAAAAAACGCCGATAATTATTTCAATTGGTTGTAACTATGAAAACAATGTGAATTTTTCAAAAATCATAGTTGAGCCTCTGTAAAGAGGTCTGAGCTATATACAGGCAAAATATTATTATAGTAGAAGCATTTTAACAAAAATAGAACATTTTGAAAAAAAGATTATTCTAAGTTAATTTTTTGCCAAAATATTGTATTTAAATAGTTTTTTTTGTCAAAATGTCCTTAAAACAATTTTATGCATGTAATCTAATCTAAATGACACTAAATATCATGAAAATTATCCATTTATGCGTTTTTTTTAAATCACGGTTCCGAACGTAGTCGGATACCTTAACTATAGATTTCGAAAAATTATTTTAGAAAACCAATCATTTTGAGAATTATATATTACTTCTTTTTAAAACAAATTATAAAATGCACAATTGCTGAAAATCTGATTTATATATTGTGTACATATTTACTTCATCAAAGACATTCTTATTAAAATTATAGTTCCAAAAAAATAATAAAACCCTTTCTTTTCATCAGAATTCTTATATTTAAAACAAGAAAAGATTAATCTGAGAAAATGCAAGCATTAAAATAAATTAATGTAGCAACGGAAAGTCAAGTCACGCAACACTATAGATACCATTAAGCTTCATGAAGCTCCATCACACGTGTTTATTTATATTTTTTAGGGGGGATATAATTTGAAATTATTTACTTAGTCCTTTGAGAATATTCACTAACTCAATTTTTTTAGTGTTGTAATTAAAATTAGAGTATTTAACGTTCATAAAAATCTAAATTACTTTTTTAGCGCTCTGATTGTTTCTTGCTTTTTAAATGCATTATTTGTTTACTCTTTTCTTGCTAATTAAAAATTACGAAAACGGCTAACCTCCCTTGCGTAAACATTCCTTTATTATTCGTTGTTTGTGATTTTATTTCTAAGTCATTCTTAATTTAATTACTTTACCGAAAAGGTTATACGGAATTTTTTTTTAAAAAAAAAGTGAGTTAACGTTGATTAAATAAATTAATTTCGAATGGCTTTGAAGTTTCTGTTGATTTGTATTTTGGAATAGTAAATTTTAGAACAATAATATGCATTGTTATACTTTAATTCTCTTTCCTTTGTCTTAAGCTTTTGTTTTTGCTTAAAATGAATTTGCACTATAATTTTATAAAGACTGCTTAGTAATTCCTAATTGATTCGAAATTTAAAATAGAAATAGAAAATGTTGCGTCTTGTTAGCAATACTCGAAGTCACGTTTTTTTAAATATTTTCTTTCATTATTTCATTGAATTTCAATTCAAAAGTATTAGTAGATTAATTTTGCTGGAGAATGTTCTGTACTTCAATGAATTAATTATTTATTTTGACCAATAAAATTAAATTACCTGTTTAAATTTAAGAATAAATCAAGACATTAACGTGTTTTTACTCTCCAAGAAGAAATATTGATTTCTTACTTCAAAAACACAACACAAGTGTCTTACAAATAACATGGTAATCAATAAAAAGTGAAATTATATATGTCTTTTATTGGTAACATATTGAAATAATTTTTTATTCCTTTTTGAAAGTCTTTATTAGTTAGAATACGAAAAATTTTACTCATATCTCTAAAAACTGTTTTACTTATCTGTTTTAATTGCAAATACATTTTTTATGTTATTTTTTCATAAATTATGGTATTAAATTTTCTAATTTTAATTATTTTCGAATTAATCCAACACACGCGTAGAAAATACAAAGGAATTTTTTTTTCCGAAAGGAATTATTTGTAAGATGTTTATGATTTTATTCACTATTTAAAATACATTTATTTGAATTAACTTTCTTGAAAAATTCTAATAAATCTTTTATTATGAGGAGGACATTTAAGGAAATTTAAGCTGCTTTAATTTTTGCATTTATAGCTTTGTTTTACCGATTTCCTTCAAATGTTATTGAAGTATTTTATACTTTTTTGTCAGAAACAAAAGTAGTATATTTGTGATATGAGAGCAATAAAGAAATTCTTCCTTCAAATTTATTTTATACTTTGTGTTGAGATATCCTTCTTACCTAAGAAAATCTTTTATCGCGGAAAATTATTTTACTCAACAAAAATTATTTCCCTCTTTAGTTAAAATAGGTTGTTTTGGGCAAAATGTGACAAATTAACATCACAAAGCAAATATACATTTCTCGAGAGATAAAATAATTAATTCAGCATCGATTACTCTTTTTAAAATTCCATGAACTATGATTTCAATTCCATTTAGATTAACAGTTTGAAGGGACTAACTAGTATGCATTTATTATCTCGGTGGCTTAGAGGCAGCGTTCCTGCCTCGTTAGCCCAAGGCTGGGGGTTTGATCCCGACTGAAGTCGATGAATTTTCTGGATTCGAAAATAGTAGGATCAACATATGATTATGAGGTATGTAAAAGATCCATTGAGTATCAATTTGGTTGTGGTACTTTCGGAGAAATTAAATTACCGCAATAATTAGCAATCAACGTGAGCTTGAAATAAAATTAATTTAAGCGTCAAAGTTTGTAGCTAGAGCCGCCAATATATCATGCCCCCACGAAAATGGCTCTCCCACTGGGGGGCCTAGCCGTGTATGCAAAGACTTGTGTGCCAAAACGCGACCCATTTTAAAAAAAAAATTATATTACCTGTGAGGGTTTCTTTTGTATGCCGTTTCTGCTATCATCTCCCATTCAACGAAAAGCAGATGTCTAAAATTATTTATAAGCATTTTATTATTTAAAAAAAAAATTTATTTCTCCAAACCTTTTTTTTTTTTTTTTTTTACTAAATAAACCTTTTTTAGTCCTTCTTCGTTTTGGTGGGAAAGAGTCTAGCCTTTTAGAAGAATTCATTAACGAATACTTAGGAAAAAAAATTATACATTTTTTTTTTTTTTTTTTTTTGAAAAAGAAGCATAGCGTCTTATCTATGTTTATCGTTAATTAAAGGATCATAATGATGGAGTTTTTTCCAAATCTGCTCTTTGCAGTTCAATGATGGTAGAAAATAAAAACTTTTTAAATAAAAATTATGTTTTACTGTCTTTTTTAACATATGTCTTTAAAAAGAAACCTTTATTTTCATTTGAGACATGAGAATAAGCTCATAAATTATAATTTTTTCTTACATTTACAATGCATTACATATAAAACTCAAGTTCAGTGGCGCAGATTTCAAAGGGGCCATGGCTACTGCACCCATCTCAGTGTACGTGATCATTGGGCGCTGAGGCAAAATCTGCATTTTATCTTGGATAAAATTTACAGATTTGGATGATTTTAGGCAAATATATCAATATTAATCTTCTGTGTTCCTTAAATTTTTTCTTTACTCCGTTTTCTTTTACAAAAAAAAAAAAAAAAAAAAAAAAAAAATGTCAGGTTAAAAGCAAGACCGAGGTATTGAAAGAAACTTTGAATTCTCAGAATTCAGTGATCAATCAATATAATAAATATTTTCGTCATTGATATTCTACTCAGTCACAGTTGCAGCTGCCATAGCACCATGAGCTCTCTTATCTATCAGTCAGAGTTGCCAAATCTTATAATCTTATAAAGACTTTGCTTCCTGTCAAAAGAAAACATTTATTTTTCATAACTTTTACCCTATGATAGAAAAATAGAAGGTCTGGTCACTACTATTGCGTGTGGTGAAAAAAATAAAAAAGAAAGGAAAAAGAATTTATCTTTTCTGTTGTCTCCAAGGATTCATTATCTTACAGAAACATCTAGTTATTTTTTTTTTTGTGGACTATCATAGAGCGTGACTTACCGTATTCTTATAGGGAAATGTTTACTCCACATTTTATTTTAAGAATAAAAATGAAGATTTTGAAAATGTTCACATAACCACGCCCTATTCTAATTTTTTTCAATTCTTACACACACACACACACACGCACTCTCTATATACTTATTTATTTATCTTTGTCGAATTTTCAATAGTTATAATAAAATAAATTTTAAAGCACTCGATTGAGCTGAAATTTTATATACATTATTATTTTGGATGACAATACAGTAATTTAATTATAATTAATAAAAATTAATTGATTAAAACTAATTATTCAAAGAATTCCAAATACAGCCACGTTGGCATCATTTTTGGCGACTTAGTGACCCTTTTGGCGTCTTGTGTCAAAATATGAAAAGGTTATTTTCTCCCATTTTAAAGCGCTCGTTTGAGCTGCAATTTTTTATACACTATAGTTTTGGGTAAAAATACGATAATTTAATTATAATTAGTTAAAATTAATTGAATTAAAATAATTATTTAAAGAATTACAGATACAGCCACTTTGGTTTCATTTTTAGCGACTTGGGTCCAAACTTTAAATGATTTTTTTTTCTCACGTTTTAAAGCATTCAGTTGAACTGAAATTTTATATACACGTTTGTTTCGGATGACAATATGATACTTTAATGATAGTTAATAAAAGTTAATTACCACTAAAATGTGCTGCGATTCTGTCATATGTGTATACATATTTGTATTATAATTGTAACTATTTTAATCCCCCTTAATAGTATTGCTTCGCAATCACCGGTATTGAAAATGCAACCTATTCATTCTAAATTTTTTACTCCATATTTTTATCTCTAATTTTTGTAATACTGGACTTTTAAAAAATTTTCTCATCGCTGCACCCACCAGGCAAGCAATCTCTTATTTCAATTTCCCCAACTTCAGGGCAGCCATTAGAGACCTTTCTCACGTATTGCTATCAACTAATGACAGTGTTTACACTACAGCTCCCAGTTGACTGTCAAAATTCTCAGGACTTTTTTCCCACCTAAATCAGAAGACTTCTACCCCCAGACTGTTACGTCATTCTACCAAACTCAGTGAACTTTGTTTTTCCCACTCAGGTTTTCCACTTGTCAGCGCCAAAATACTTATCAGATAGGGGATGGTGGATCTATTGCAGATCCATATCCCTGTGACGTGAAGAAACGTGAATTGTAACTATTTAATAAAAAGTAGCCAAAATAAAATTTTTCTTTGTTGATCTAAGTAGGAATTGACTTAATTTTTTTTTATATTATCTCTTTTCAGTTGATTTAGTTATTTGTTTTTAATCAGTTTTCCAGAGTATAAAATGAAAGTAAAATTCGAATAATTCTAAAAGTCTTCCATTTACGAATAGAAACGAAAAAGGGACGATACATTTATATAGTACTTAAGAAATGTATTGATATGTGTACTACGAGAAATATATCTATATACTTTATATATAGGTTATGTTCTTAAACATTTCTCTGAAATGTTTCCCATACTTGACGGATTTTTACCTAACACATATAATATAATTTGAGAAAGAAACGGCTTTGAATTGCAAATTTTTTCTTTTAAATCCAGAAAATGTTGATATTGGTGGAGGAGTTTAGGAGGATTTTATTGAACGGAAAATAACTCACTAAATACTTACAGAATATACAAAATCAGGATTTGTAGACGTATCCACTCAGATCAAGAATAATAAACTTGATTTTTTTTTGTTAGATACCTGCAATATAGATGGATAAATGCATATTTAATCTGCAGAGGTTTAAAACTCATCATGTTGGCGGGGTATCCTTCTCACATGATCGTGCTTCAAAATTATGAAACATGTCACTTAATACCCTAGTGTAACTTTGAAATTCGATATAAATAATCTATCAAACTCTCTCAAGTATATGTAATACAATATGTATTATCAATAGTACTCGAAAAGCATTTTAATTTTTAACAGCTTTGTTACTGGATTACTTGTTTCATATTTTAATACACAGTGGTGGCAAAAAGTCCTCATCACACATTCACTTATTTGCCTAACTTTTGTGTTTGACTTAATTTTGCGTTAAGGTATCATGGTTCTATCTTAGCAATTTTTCTTGTTCGTACTATATGTTTTCTTGCTAATTTCAAATCGTATCGTGGAATTTATGTAAACTAAATAGTTTCTTCGATGTTTTTGAAAAAAAAATATTATAAGACAAGCACCAAGTCATTAATAAATTCGTAGACATTTTGGCACGTATTCACATTCGATGTCGAAGTCCATTGTTTAAAAATTGTCTGTGAATTGATCTTTCTGTTTAAAAGTGAAGTCTTGTGCAGTACCCTACCTTCACGTAAAGTTGTATTTCAAGGTCAACAAGATTGCTTCTCGTCTGCAATAGAATTGGTTTTTGAAAATTTTTTCAATGCTCTTATGACAGTAGAAAGATCAAACGATACTTCAGTTGAATTTCGTGGATAAAAGGTTTCTACAAAAGTGATTTTTTCCTACCTTTTAATTAAGCATCTAGCAAGTTCTAAGTGGGCCCCGTATCAAAATACTTTGATGTCCTATTTTAGAAAATAGATAAAAAGAGTCGCTTTAATAAAACCTAAGTGAAAGAGCCTAAATGTTTCATATGTTGAGACCCTGTATCATTGATACGGCTGAAATGGAGGGAGCTACGATCCTGAATGTAAGTCATAAATGAAAATTTAGTCATTTCTCCAATATTTTCCATACACGCATTTCAAATTGCAACACACAACTATTTTCCCTCACTAATATATGCTGCACTTTCTGCTGTCAACCTTCTGACATATAGCCCTTTGATTGGTAGGAATAACGAAGTATTTTGCCACTCATTATTACAGCGGCATTGTCCTTGTCTCGTGATGACTTTCTTAAAAATATAATAATGGAACTATTTATTTTAAATAAATTCTACAAACATATTTGAAATCAGCAGGAAAATATACATTAGAAATAATACAAATTGTTAAGATAGAACACAAATAATTTTTAATGCAAAATTAAATCAAATACAAAAATTAGACTATTAGTGTGACAAATATGTGTTAAGGGATAGTATCAGAAAACTTTCAAATTATTACGCATATTTACAATATGTAATGTAAGTAATATGTATAATTGTAAGTAATATGTATGTAATAATATGTATAGTAATAATTTAGAGTAAGGAAAGCATGCCAGATTCTCTAACAGACGTTGGCATAATTATTTCCCATACTATTGATATGGAGGAAAACCTCTCTCTCAACACAGAATAATCAATAACTCCTGATTTTTAGTTTAAGAAACATATTACACTATTTTAAAATCTTTATTCTAGTGCGATTTTGAAAATTTTATCAAATAATACAAACTGTTTATGAATTATTTTGGTTTGATTCTAAAAATTATCTTAGCTCAATTCTTCAAAAATTTTGCTAAAATCGTTTGAAATAAATTGATAGAATTTTTAATTTTGTATGAATTAATTAAATACTATTTGAATTTTTTTAAAGTAAGAAAAGATTATAAAAATAATCATATGTTTCAAATATCCGATAACATATAAATATTCCAATATGGATCACCAAAAATGTGGGTACCTAGGTTGTAAATTTTAAAGTTTCAAACTTATGGATATCCTACTTTAAAAATATCAGAATAAATATGTATTACGTATAAATTAATTAGTTCATGAAAATTTTTTAAGATAAGTTTATACGAAACGCGTATTAAAATATTAATTCTTTATTACGCTTATTTAAAATAATTTCGTGCAAGATGCAGTTGAATCATATTCTGTTAGCCCTTTATCTACCGCATTATGATTTAATGGATTTTTGTCGGGCAATATTTTTTTTTTGAATCACTGCATTCAAATTTAACATAAATAGTATATTTTCTCTCTTAACTTTGTGATTTTAATCCGTTAGAGCTAATTAATTAAAGTGGTACTTTAAAGTACCTGTCAGTATACAGAGGTTTAAAATATTCTCATAATACAAAATTACCGTAGGACATTTTTAACTAAGTTTTAACTCTTAAAAATTCTTAACTAACCAGATAACACTAATATTTTAAAGCACAAAATATTTATTTTTGAAAAATAAATTTAACTTTTTAACATAAAAGCAGGTTTTACACATAAGCGTATTTTAATGGTATATTTAAAGAAACAGTTTTTCTTTTCAATAATACACAAAAATTCATTACACGTTGTTGTGACTAATGCCACCTGTCTGACGTAGTCAAAACGAGGCCCACGAAATTCATCGTGGAAAGGGGCTAAAAGTACGCCTGTCGTTGGCCTAGACCTTGAGCCCCATACAGGTGACAGTACGAATTAGTTCGGCGAAATTCCCCGAATAGACGATAGATGGCGACACCACCTATCTCCACCTCCACAATTTTGCCATGGGACTCGAGGGGTGGGAAATATTCACCAGTCCCCTGCACTGGTGTGATTCAACCCACAAGACTTTTGGACCCACTGATTTAACGAGCACGTACTCCGTGTGTACTCGGAGATTATTTGGTGGCATTGAACCCAGGCCTTCCGGTCTGGAGTCCGATGCTCTAACCACCAGGGTACCCACGGCCATTACACGGTGTACATTTTAGGTGATGTTTCGATTGAATGTTTTTTAAAGCACTGCATCCTGGGCTAGGAAATACTGTATTTTCTGAACATGAACTTGATTGCACCTTGAGACTTTCAATCTGTTGATTGTCTTCTTAAGAATCTGACTAAAATTCCTACAGAATATTTGCTGAGATTTCTTCATTTGAAGAATTATATGTTAGTGCACCACAGCTTTCAGGTGGTAGGTTCTGTAATAAATTCAAAGCCTCTTGAAGACCGAACTTCCTTTTTTCGGACACACTAAGAAAAGGGAGAAAATATAGTAATAGCACCTTGAAAATCTCTCATTATTGTTAAATCTCAATTACACATACAGAAATTAAAATTTTTGAAAGAATATGTATTTTATTTGTGTGGCAAAAAAAAGCTCAGATTCAAAGTTTAAAATATTTTTAAAAACGTTAAAATAAAACAATAAAAAAAGCAAAATAAGTGAGTTAATCTAAAAAGAAATGCCGAAAAAAGCATAAGTCTATTGCAATATAGTGTTTGACGCTACAACACAATAAAAAGACAACAATAAGCTACATGACCGAAAAAAAAGCAATTTCTTGCTCTATAGTTCTTGCTAAGTGCCACATATAAGTACCACATCGTTATTCAACTGTGAAATTAATTATATACACTGCTCACTTAAAATAAATGTCAAATCATTTTCTAAAATTTTAACTAACATAAAAAAAGACATTTACCTTTTTGCATTAACTAATTTTACGGAACAAAATGACAATCTTCGCAATCCTACAAAACTTCCAGCTGAAACCGCAGCTTTATTGTAAAGCTATTCACCATCCCCGCCCAAATACTTATTATAGAACTTGTGCTGCCATATATCTTGGAAGAGTAGATTTAAAAGAATATTCCTGCGAAGTATCACATCAGAGTATTCGTAAAAATGGTTATTCTATGATCTTTTTTGAAAGTGAGTTGTAATTATACGCACCGACAAAGATAGAGGGTGAAGAATGCGAAACTCGGTCACGTAATTAATAGTCATATTTAGAAATGTTTATGTTTATAATTCTTAAGAATCATAAAGCCAACTTAATTTGAAGGGTAAAATAATTAAGTGTTTTCAAATCGATCACAATAACTTTTCATTAACCGAGAAATTAATGCAGGAATAAATATTTATATTTCTACAAAACTGCTTAAATAAAGAAAGAAATAAGATTAATTTATACCTATTTGCTGAAAATTTACCTCAGTCACTTTTGAAAATAACTGTAAACAGATGGGTAGTAAATTATAAAACATTTCTGCTAATTGATTTTCAAATAAAATATCGTCGCTCACACTCGTTATGAAAAATAATTTTCCACGCTTACTATATATATATATATATATAATTGAGATATTCCACAAAATACACTTGAGGGTTTTTTCCCTCTGTAGTACAATTCTATGTACAATTTCCATTTATTTTGCTTAAAACGTTCGAAAATCCTCGCAATAAATGGGATAATGTTTGGGGAAAATAAATCGAGCACGATGTTTATTAAACTGTCTGGAAATGGACGCAAATATGATTGCTATATTTTAATAATTCACAGAGCAGAAAATATGCATTAAATAGAGGATTCTGAGTGTTTCATGAAAAGCATCACAAATTGAGTTTTTGAGGTATGTGTGTCTCTATGTTTATATATATATATATATATACATATCTATATATATATATATATATATATGAATGCAAAATATAAAAATACATCTAAAACATGAAAGAATAAATAAAAAGTAAAATACAAAACTTAACAAATCAACATAATAAATATTTAAAAATATCAAACGGAAGAGAGAAATACATATAAACCAAAATTAATTAAGGAATCCATCGAGTCAAAAGTAATTTTTTCACTTACCCAATAAGTGTGGTTAAACTAGTTTGATGGTATATTTACAGTAATATAAGAGAGAGATACTTTTGATTTTTTAATATTCTTAAAGTGCCATTTTGGAATTCCTAATATATCAGTTTCTATATATAAATATATAGAAATATTATTTTTAACTATATTAATCGTAAAATTATATTACTCAGTGATAAACGTAATATTTTAAATTTTAACTACTTTATTAGTCATTGTCTTTATCATATATACCCTAATATTTCTCTGTACAATTGCATTTCTAATGGTTTTAAGCTAAATGCCTAAATGTAATAATAGTTTACAAGAATTTTTTCATTTATTTTAACTATAGAGTTACTCAATTATCTTGTTATTTGGCGATAAGTAAATATTTCATTGCATACATTATTTTTTAATGTTTTACCCTAATTTAATAAAGGCAGAAATATTTTCTAACGATTTTATAACTCAGCTTTTCCCGTCAAATTGCTTTTTTTAAGGGAAAAAAAGTTTACAAAACATTCTTAATGTTTTCATTTTTTTTTTTGGAATTGTTTTTTTTTTCCGCTCTTGAAAGCTCATGCATAAAATGGGGGGCCCCGGGCGGTGGTATAGGTATCGGACCGGGGCGCCTTTTCACAGTTCGAGCCCAGTCCCTGAAGACCCGCCGTTGGGCGGGATGCACGTTAAATCTGTGGAGCTAAACTCCCCCCTTTGGGTTGGTGTGGTAGGTGGGGGGGGGGGTGAACTCAGGTGTTCCCTCCCCGACCATGGTTAAAAATTTACGTTCCCCCCAAAAACCCTCTTTGACTGAACAGTGAAACGTTAATATTCAATCAATCAATCAATCATGTATAAAGTGGATTAAATTTTGCTTGGAGAAAATAAAATAAATTCTCCCATTTGTTTTCTTCTTAACAACTGATTTCAAACCCAATGCGACGAAAAACAGGATTAATTTCAAAAATAGGAACTCTTTCTAAAATGTTTCAGTTTGTATTTGCAAAATAAAAACATTTTCTTGCCTCAAAAATTCATTGATATAAATCTTTTTTGGAAATGTAGTATATCAATGTGAAAATTCAAAATTTCTAATGTTTCTTTTTTTTTTTTTTTTTTTTTTGTAGAAGTTTAGAACAAATTTATTCTGAAAAAACAGCTGATTTTTAAATTAACCTTTAGATCTCTGAAGTTGATTAATTGTAATGTAAACATAAATCATATTTTTAGGGTAAATATTTTTGTTGATATGAAGCTCAAGTTATTTTATAAATTATATTGCGTAGAAAAAGTATGTGCCGTATATTCCGGAGTATAACGTGCACCCTTTTTCTTAGGAAGAACATGTACGTGTAATATGTGCCTGCGTAGTGCTCTTATGTTTTGAACTACTCGCATTTACTCGAGGTATTATCCAAGACTTTTTCAAAAATAGTATACTTCTGGAATTCAAACCTTTTAAAATATAAGGTATGCCACTTCTTTTAAATTAACAGTATTTCGATACATGTAAATGTGGCTAAATATTTTTAAATCCTTGTCACTTTTTATTTTTTATTTTTAAAACTATCAATTTTTTTTCCCTTTTGCTACACATAAACCCCGTAAATTGTTTTTTTTTTGTGTTAAAAGTGTACGCTATACCTGGATTATAAGAGGTACTAATTGTAAGAAAAAAATTTCGTTAAATATTTTTTATTCTAATTTATCAAGATGAAATTAAATTGGTGATGGAAGAATAGTTTTTCAAACTTTTATTAAAATTCGTTCGGAACATTTTGAACATTTAAATAAAATAAATACTAATATTTATTTATTGTTATATATTACGAAATGCTACATGTTACAGTTATACTATTAAATCTTCGCAACATGATACATCACATATTAAAGTACGATGGATCACATGTTATTGAAAAACGGATCACATATTATCGTACAATGTATTACATATTATAGTACGATGAATCGCATATTGTATGATGTATCACACATTATAGCACGATGACTCACATATAGTATGATGTATCAAGTATTATATTAAGACATTATCTTACGTTATAGCAAGATGTATCGTATGTTACAGTTCAATGTATCGCATATGTATAGAAAAGAATGGGTAATGAGTTTTTGAAGACAACCTTATAAATTCATATCAACTTACATTCATTGATAGTTTTAAGTGTTCATTTGGTGAGACTAAAAATAATGTACCTTTTAAAAGAATACTTAACGAATAATTTTGGAGAACCCATCTCAGTAACAAATTAGAAAATTAAAAATTAATTTAAAATCGAAACATGAGTACGTAAAATATTGCGATAAATGAATGAAATTGATATAAATAAGAACATATGCTCATTAACATTCCAATTGTAAATATTTTTGGATTGCATCCAATTTATTCCTTTTTTTAAGCAGAAGTTATGTTACTTAACAAAACCAATCAGATTACCAGTAATTAAAAAATTATTTCTAGTTTATTTTACTTATATTATTATTGCTAAATGTTAAATAAAAAAAAAATTTGAAAAATTATGCATGAAATCTTATACTTATCATTTCTCTAATTTCTTACTATATTTCCATTCATCGTACAAAAACCAAAAGTATTTGAACTTTCCATCATTTCATCAAAGTAATGTATTTTATAATCAGCAGTAGACCATTATTATTCAAAACAAAGGCTTCTATGATTAAGTCTTCCTCTTAACACACACAAACAAATCGAAAAGCTTCCAATATTTGCTTTAGATGTGGGCCTCATCTCTAATATACGCATTCCACTTTGCAAAATGATGATGTCACCTGAATGAAGGGTGCTGTTGACCTCTGTAGGAAGTGATTTCCATTTGAAGGGGATCAATATATACGTCAAGCAAGCGATATTAATAATTTCCTTTACAACGGAATGTCACTGCTTCTGAGCTCGGTGAATTTGAGGAAGTAATTCGTTGATATTGGTGATCAAATTGATAGCTAGACAAGGAAGACATTTTGTAAATTCACTAAAGAATTTTCTGCAGTTTCAAATTAAATTATTGATTTAAATATTGGTCACAATAGCTATACAATTATATAAACAAAGCATTTTTAAGACATAGTTTTTCTATAGTTGCTATGCCTCCCGGTTTGAATTTCATGTTGTGAAGTCTTGCCCATTTGTTATATTGTAGGAATCTTTTTATTTTTATGTTATTCTTGAAAGTAATTTATTATAATATTATATTTCTTAGTAAATGATTTATTTAGGTTTCATAATTATTGGAGAATTGTTTTATACAAATTGAACCTTATTTTCTAACAAATTAGTTACTACAATAAGAAAAATTATATAGAGAGTATTAAAATATTTTAAGGCATTTTAAAATTTGTTCAGTTATCCAATGATATTGATTACATAGCAATGAGTTATGTTTGGAGATAGAAATATGATGCATTATTTGCTCTGTTACAATTTGTAACGCCTCAACTCATTTTCCTGACGATTATTGCACTCCTGTTACATATTTTATTTTCAATAAGAGTGATCTGCCTTGCATAACTTGACATTTTCAAAGTTAAATTTTCAGTTTCTGTTTATAAAACTTATAAGAGTAAATGGAATCAATTTATAATCTCTCATACACAATTAAAAATTATTCTTTTAAGCCTGTATTGACAACGTAAAAATGGAGCAGATTAAATTTAGTGGGTTTTTTTTAAAACAAATATTATATTTTGACCAATAATTCATTGGGTATTTGTTTAAAGTAATCTGACTAGCCTTAAATCATGATTTTTTTTAAAACAATTGACAATTTTTATGATTTTATTTTATATGCCAACTTATTACCTTTATAAAAATACCAAGCTTTTCTTTTTCCATTCACTAGAACAAAAACTACAAGTGTTTTAATAGAAGCAGATGCCGTAACTTTACATGAGATGTCAAATATTAAAATGCGTTTTACTCGAAACGTGTTTTTTTCGAAAAGCTCAAACGGGGACTGTGACTGTTAAAAAAGTTTTAAAAATAATTTGCTGAAATATTTTTGTGTATGTTCTGTATAGCAATGGACGTGTTTTAACGTTCAGATTTATCAATCACTGTTTTATTACAAATTTTACAGTACTTTATGTGAATGCAATCACTATTTTTTAAAGCAATTTCACTAAGATAAAGTACTCTAGTTTTTGTAAAAATTAAAATATCTTTTATCCTGAAGGTCATTTCAAAAAGGAATAGCAAAGTAATACATCAAAATTGAAAAATTGAGAATTTGTTCATTTACTATTTATACAGAGCGGTCCCTGTTTATGTAATTTTTTGTCAATTTTTACCCAATTTTTACAATTTTAGTATTGATAATTGATTTTTCTCTTCTTAATTTTAGCCTTTTTTTCTTAAAATGTACTAAATAAACCTAAAAACTACAAAAAAAATCTCCATATCTTCATTTTTTAAAAAGAAAGTTGTCGCAATTAGTCGGATACCTTAAGACGGATATTTTACTAAAAGGTGCAATATTCTACAAATTTCCAGTTGTTAACTTCACTGATTGTTTTATTTACGAAATAACACGTGACTGAAGATATTCAATATATAAAGTTTAAAAAACTCCACATTAAAGTCACATGTTTTAGTAATTTATTACAAAGTACTAAGTGATGATGTTTTATATACGAATAATCATTATTTTTTATCTTTAATATATAAAAAACCTCTAAGTAAAAAATTTGAGGAAAAATGTTCTCTAAAGTAATAATGAGTTAATCACAGGATTACATAAGATTAAACTATCAATTAAATTATTCAAAAATCATGGTTAATCAAAAACTTTCTTTAAAATATCATTAAATTTTAGAGGCAAACAGTTACTCTGTCAAATAAGTGGTATTAATTTTAAACTCTTGTATTATCTAATTGCATTTAAGTACATCTAATTAGTGTATACTATGCATTTTAATTATTATTTGATGAATACAGTAGAACCTGTTCTCGTGTGGTCCTTTTTCATTTGATTTTATTGAAGTGAAACTTTTTTGGGCTCGTGAGTGAATGAGAAAATTGCCCAGTTTTGCGTAAGTGAAAAAGCGAACGGAAGTAGTTTTCCCAACATCCTCCCGAATCATCGCCATGGTAAGGAGAGAGCCAGAGGAGAAAAAAAGGGGGAGCGGGGACACCACGTGACCTGTCATATCGGTGAAAAAGTTGGATAATTGCCCACGTTTCCGGCTGGTCAACTTGCCCACCTTTCGATTAGGGGTCCTTTTCCCCATACCCGGGAACATTATCAGCGGTCGTATCAGTTGCAGTGTGAGGATTAAGGTGTAGACAAAATAGCTCTCACAGCAAAAGTGCGCCTTTTTGAAATTTTCTTTAGATTGTTGGGTACATGACTATGTGTTCGGTGGCTAATTTATTTCTTTAATCTTCATTTGCGTTGAATTATTATTAGTTCTAGTCAGAATGCCTAAATCAAAGCACAAAGAGGAAAAAAGTTTCGGGAAAGAAAAAAAAGAAAAACTAGCAGCAAGTCCAGTCGAAAAAGTGACAAAACCCCAGAAAATAATGCAAATTCATTAAGTGCAACTGCCAAATCTCGATCAGAGTACATGAGAGAATATCAAGCACGAAAAAAAAACATTGCAAAATACTCTCTTAATGCCGAGTTTAATGGGAAACAGAAAAATAGTGCAAATTTATCAAGTGCTACCGCCAAATCTCCATCAGAGTACACAAGAGAGAATATCGAGCATGGGAAAAAACATTGCAAAATACTCTCTTAATGCCGAGTTTAAGGGATGGGAATGCTATTGAGACTCTTCTTATAACAGCACAGATTAATACTGACTTTGTGAACCACCCTGTGCCGTCAACTACAGAACCCTCAACAAGTCTAGTGCGTGTTGGAACTGATGCATGAGAATCGATAGTAAAGTCTATCTTACGTTGCAAAGGCAATGATTTCCATAAAAATACGTGGCCACGATAGCCTAGTGATCAAAGTATCAGATCGTGGCTGGCGTGTCATGAGTTCGAGCTGAATAACACTTAAGACTCGCCGTGTAGGGGAGCTATGCACGTTAAATCTGTCTAGAGCTCAAATGTCCTCCCGTTGGAGTGGTGTGGTAGTTAGGAGAGGGGGAGTGCCAGCTCAGGTGACGTCCTCGTCACTTGACCATGGTTCAAAATTGCGAAGTCCATCGCCAAAATCCCTCGTGTAGCTGAACATTGCGCCGTTAATATTCACTCACGAACGATATCCTATGAAGCTGTGTTTGCTATTTCGGGCTTTCCGCCTATTGACATCTTTATTATCAGGAATAATGAATGCAAGATTGCAACGAAGAACTGTACCAATAAGAGTCTAGATGGTTCCCTGAGAGTTTCTGAGCTCCTTCATCCTTCTGAACGATTTCCCCTTAACTTGATTGATTACCGTAAAATAGTGAAAACAACTTTCCAGTTGTCTGCTTTACAGATGGCAAACAAAATCAACAATAAGGTTGGACTTGCATTTGTTATCTTCAAGATTTTATTGAAATTGAAACTTGCCAATTTAGAATAAGAGATGAGTGTAGTGTGTTTCAGGCTGAATTACTTTGCATAGCTCAAGCAGTCTCTTGATCTGCAGTAACGAAATCCTTTCATCGAATTTCTTAATTTGCAGCGATTCTCTGTCATCTTTGTGTGCCTTAAATAACATTAATTCCCAAAATAAACTAATTGTTAAAACGCATATTAATCTCAATTTCTTTCGAAGCAGAGGAGTACAAGTTTTCTTTTTTGTTCGAGGACATACGGGAATCTATGGCAATGAACGTGCTGACTGGCTTGCAAAAGAAGCGACAAAATTAAACGATCTGATTCCTATGAGCATTCCAAAATCACATCATAAGAAAGTTTTTAAAGAAAAATTATTTCCGAGTGGAATAACTTGTACCAACTTTCAAATAATGCGCATCTCACCAAGGAATTTATTCCTTCTATTCAGAACCGTTTAAAGGCTAAGCACTTTCAACCTAATTTAAACTTACTCAGTTTCTAACTGGGCATGGAAACTTTAAAGCCTATTTAAAGCGCTTCAATTTGTCGCCTACTGATCAGTGTTCTTGCTCCAGTGACGCAGTCCAGAATGCCAAGCATCTGATTCTTGCTTGTACTAAATTCGCTTCGGAAAGACGTACACTCATGAATTGCCTACAAAAGAACAATATAGTGTGGCCTCCTCCTTTCTCTGCCTTTGTTCAAAGCAAATCATCTTTCACATCGTTTTGTGCATACATTAATTGCATTTATTACTGTATTATTTAGATTGTAAATTTTGCGTGTTTGTAAACATTTTCTGTACATGAATATTTATGTGTGTGTATATGTATATATGTGTGTGTTTATATATATATATATGCCTATGTGTATGTATGTATGCTTTATGTATTTGTATTTTGAAAATTTTTTGTGATCATATTTTCTTATCTTCCTCATTGTATAGTTTTAATTTTTGATTATCTCTGTTCACATGTGAGCAATCTTGTATTTTTTTTTTCTATATTTGTTGTATCTGTATTCACTTTTTGTGAATATTTCCTTCTACATGTAATTTCCTATCACTATTGTTTGAGTATTGACTTACGTTTGTAAGCCTTGTGTTATACTTGTCGGCACACAAGGAGTCTACCTAGAGTCTCAAAAAAAATATTCACTCACCCATAAAAATGCTCACAAAGATTTTCAAAGCTATTCGTTGATAATCCTTTCGGTCATGGGTGTTCGATTTGTGATAGATTACAGTTTAGAGATGATTTGAGAACGCCTGTTGCTGAGCTGAAAAATATTTTCCTGGAAATTAATTTAGATAACATTAAAGAATGTTAGAATTAACGACAAAGTTTAAGTAGGAAAAGTATACCAAATTTGTCAAAATATAATAGTTTTGTATACCCAGAAATTCCAGCATATCTTTCTACTTTGAATTTGGTATCAGAAAGACTCAATTCGCCACGAATACTTTTCATGCAAATTAGGCGATTGAGACATGTACACTGTGAGTTTGGAATATTAGAGCAAAATAATCAATGTTCCAACGTCGATTGTGCGATTTCATTTTTGTGCGTTTTTTTCTGTGCGATCTTTTTCTTATAAGGTATATGAATTTCAATGGAATGGGCGCCACTAAAATGTTTTCTATCAATTTACCAGTGGCGATGGAGAATGTTAAGGCCTCCCTCCAAAGTTAGATTTTATATTTTATAATCGTGGGGGGATGGCCAGAATGCCTAGATATTTCGAGCTTTAACCTCTCATTATTAGGATTTTGAATGACTGTAATGTTATGACTCTTTCTCTTTGTTAATATTTAAAAATTGGGTAGATACGTACTTGGTGTTAATTAGGCCTTCGGTCCCCTAGAGTCCTGAGCCCCTCCCCCTTGCAAGGTGAGGGTTGAGGGGGTGTATGTTACGCCACTGCACACACACAATGTATGTATATACACTTCAAGACACTCTCTTCATTGGTAATAAACAATCTCCCGACAACGCACTTTCAGTGGCTTTCTGTCAACGAGCCAAAAGCCCACGCTTGATTGAAGATGAAACTTTCAATAATAGTGACATTATCAATAATTTGATTGATTATAAAGTCTGACAAGAAGAACCGGATTTTTGAGAGTGGATAAAATATATGCAAAGATACAGCTTCCCATCAAACTGGAAAGGCATTTTCAAAATAGATACCAATTATCAAAAAGGTGTACAAAAATTCGCAAAAAGAGCTTCGATAATGTACATCTGGTTATCGTGGCATTTACAAGTAACTATCCAATCAAACTTTCTCCTAAAAATTTATGTCTTACTTTACGGTGACAACCAAAAATTAACCAACTGAAGCTGTATCTTCAAGTGACGAAAGCGATTTTGAACTTATTCATCACAGGAAGATGAGCGCTTTGGATTACTATCAGTAGCAATGAATTATGAATGGGCATTTTGAAAATATCTACATGTATGCAATAAAAAGTAAAGGTTTTTAAAATGTTTCCATTTGTAATTTTATTATTTATTTCGTTGTAGAAATACTCTCTAATGAATTTCGCAAATAATCGTCATATTTTCTAAGTGCGACTTTTCTTATGCGGTCCCTCTCCACAGCATAAAATGTTTTTCTGTAGTATTTCAACGAATATGTTTGTTATATGTAAGAATTTATGAAATTTTCGAGTATTTTTTGCGCGGTCTTTTTATCCGATCCCTAACTGCCGCACAAAAACACGTTTAACTGTATATAATACACAACAAATTTTGACAGATGGAAAGAGACAGTGTACAGTGTGTTGCATAGAAATCCGTTCATAACCCTTATGCCCTTAAAATCAAATATAATAAACTTATTGACAATTATAAGATATTTTACTTTAATTCAAAATAAAAATATTTTGAACGTGTGCATGTAGCATTTAATTTTAAAAGTTCTATACATAATTACAAGAAATTCCAATTATCAGCTAAGTGTAATAGTTCTACTCATGTTTTATGCCAATAAAGAAATGCAACGAACACAAAATTTCTAAGATTCTGCGTATTTATCATTACTGTCTTGAATTCTAATCATAAATGGAGAATATTTCATCGTTAAATTCCTGAGGTTTTTAATGAAAGAGTTCTTAGATAGCAGCTTTCATATATCATCAAGAGCATCAAACATTTTTGGTTTAAATATTTTGTCAGTTCACGAAACAGGCAGTATAGTAAATGTCGTCCAGAAAACACGAACGTTGAGTTAGAATCTTCCAGCCAGCTAACATTGTGGGAATTAATTATGCCGGACGGAAAAGGAAGAATGCACTATACATCTGGCACTAATCTTCAGGTGAATTTATGAGGTTTCACTCGAAACTTAGCCATTTAGACAAGTTCTACAAAGGATGGTACAGAATTTCGTAACCACTTACAATTGTTGAGATAGAAAGTTGTCCTTCTCGATAAAGTATTTGTTCCCCTCTCGAATTCTTGAAGATAGTCTACCATACTATTCATAAATCCTACTACTTTGCTTATGAATGCTATGGTTTCCTATATTTAAGATAAAACAAATACAGGAATTTCGCTGTGAAAAAGAGCACATCAACTCGATACTCCTCTTATGAATCCCCTTTACGCATCGCTTTCATAAAACGAAATGAATAGTCATGGCTGCTACCCGGTTATCATAGATTTCCCACTGTTCACAAAACAAAAATTAAAGTTTGGGGAGTTAAATGCTCTAGAATATTTTCATCATATTAGTAGCTACTTTCAAGATTCATGTATCTTCTTATACATTTCAAGGATCTTCTTTCCGCCATTATTTCACATGCTGTTTTATTTTAAGTATTGTTATTACATAAAACTTTAAATCGGCTTATATTATAATCTACACACATATATATATATACATACATGTTTGCGTAAAAATAAAATAATCCTACATATTGAATTTCTAAACGGAACAATACTCCGATTTAATATACTTAGTAAACCCAACATGGGTCATATGGACATAAAGGGCTTTTAGAAATATGATGAAGGTAACGAAAAACGTACTTCCTGCAGAAATATTCAACATTTTGAATGTATGTGTAGGTCTTAATACTTCTGTCAAGAAATAACTGTTTGTACCTCGAATGTCGCATTATGTTCAGTTCTTCAGATCTAGAAGAAAAAATTATAATTTTAAACGAAGAGAGAGGAATGATCCTATTTAAAATCACATTACGGCATTCCAAACTCCTTGGGGAGGCATTTTCTAGTTGCAATATGTCCAACCTATCAGCATGAATAAAAATATTAAAAAGTGTATTGTCTCAGAAAAAAATGGTGCAGATTTAATTGTGTAATTTCATTGTAATTTTCAGTTACTCACTCTCATTTGATTAAGGATCTCTTCACCCGCCAATACCTGCTGGTACGATTTTCTATTGGAAATATCCTTGCTTCAAATTTGTTTTACATGTCTATGGGATCCTTCTATCTACAGTATACAGTTTGAAACACAATTTGTATTGATTACATTACTCGTTTCTATTTATCAAATGTTTAATATCGGTTTTGTCACGCTAAGTTGAAACATGTTGCTGCGTGTAGTGACATCAGTTGGTCTTCTGTTTTAGGGCTTATGTCCCGCAGAATATTGCGTATGAATATACATAAACTGGAACTTGTTGAAACACACAGCGTTAAATTCCAATATTTCCTGAGATTCCATTTTCTTGAGAGCCGACTATAATCTTATTTATGTACTTTCTTGATAGATGTTCACCATTGTATGTTACTGTTGATAAGATGAAGGTTTCAATTAAGTACAACTAAGGCTATTATAGATATACTACGAATGCTATATTGTGCTTTGATACAAAAAAGCTTTGTTACAAATAAATTATGAATAAATAATATACAAACAAGTCAGCGAGTTAAAAAAAGAAACTTTATTTGACAACGATTTTTTTCTTCATATTTTTATTTTATACGATATATTTTTGAATGCTGATGGAAGGAGATAATTTATTTTAAACATTGCTTATATGGGAGCACTAATGTAAATGAATTAAAAATTATCTTTTGTGTTATACGTAAACGAGGAATCTAGAAAATCAAACACAGATTTATTTTGTGTAAGAAAATACCAAAGTTTCCGAAGAAAAAAGTAACATAACGTTTAAAAATAAACTCTTTCGAATGAAAGAATGAAATATAGAAGTGAAGAATGAAAAATATGAAAAATTTTTTAATTTAATAATGGAGGAAGTATAACAGAGAAATATATGCAATTAAACAATACGATGAAATACGCCCTACACTAAACAGACAATTTAGCATTAAGTGTATCAAAACAAATCTGAGTGAACTGAACTGATACATATTAATAGAAAACATACAGGGATAAAAGAAAAAGAAAATATGTTACTTTTTTTAAAAAAAATCCTGAATTTTTTTTTGTAAAAAATAATATGGAATTAAAATAAAGAAAAGTAAAATAAATCCGCGTGTTTTTCAGAACGTGAAGAAACGGGAGTCTTTTCTTTTCTGTCAATGCGATTCAGTTCTGTTCTTCTGCATTGAGCCGGAAATAGAATTTCCTTGAGGACAATAGCATCCACATGACAAGATAAATTCTTGGAATAATACGGTTTTTTATCCTTTGATGTCTAAACCAGGTTGTTTCGAACAGAATCGAAATGGAATTCAAAGTGACTGGTAATACACAATTTCAAGTTACATGGACTCTGAGGTTTTTCTTCGGCGTATTGATTAAATTGCATAGGAATACTACAAGTTTTAAAATTGATACTCCTCGAACAACATAGAAAAAAAACACTTATTCGAAATTGAAATACAAGTATTTATTTCAAATTTATTCTTCTTTTCTTTCATTTTTTTTAAAAGAAACAATTGAATCGATTTTTCTTGTTGTAAGAGAAATAAACACAATTTTGATAGTATATTAATGTGATATGATGTGTTTTTATCTAGATAGATAACTGTTTTTGAATC
This sequence comes from Trichonephila inaurata madagascariensis, assembly GCA_019973955.1. Classification (NCBI taxonomy): domain Eukaryota; kingdom Metazoa; phylum Arthropoda; class Arachnida; order Araneae; family Nephilidae; genus Trichonephila; species Trichonephila inaurata. Next base: position 266,533 of record BMAV01002565.1, on the reverse strand, counting down.
TAGATGGATAATATGTCTTTATATATATATATATATATATATATATAATATGTCTAATTATATTAGTCCTTATTTATAAAACAAATGAATAAACTCCTGAATATAATTAAAACTATGATTATAAATAAATGATTGTAATTGAATTGCTTTTTGAATATAAATTCATTAATATGATTATAAATAAATGATTGTAATTTAATTGCTTTTTGAATATAAATTCATTAATATGATTAAACAATAGATTGAGTAAAAATATTTGAATCACAAGGAAATAATTAGATTTAAAGCTACAATGGTGTTATAGACTTTTATATTATACTTTTTATTTTACGTTATTAATTTCAGTACCATTCAAAATTCAGTAAATTCCAAATCATCAATGGAAAATCATCAATTAAAAATTTTTACTTTATTTTAAAGCAACACAATATCGCCCATTCGGTATAGTGGTTAGCGACGCTGACTGCTGTGCCGTTGGTCCTGGGTTCGAATCCCAAGGAAGACATGGCTGTTTGTAAATGTATAGGGCCTTCGCGGCATGGGGTACTTTAAATAGCCATCGAGCTGCAAGTCCTGTCGTGAGGTTGGTGGAAGGGGAAGAGAGATGGGAGGCCCCTGACCACCCCCCTGGTCGCCTCCTCCCTCAAAATTGGAGTGAAACCGAGCTAAATCGTTCTTTCACCTGCAAGGTGCTCAAAGCTACGTATAACGACAGACGTCACCTAGTCATTTGTCCTGATGAAACTCATGGGCCTTGATCAGGTTGCATTAGTAACAACAAGAACAAGCAACACAATGGTTACTGGTGACGGACATTGGACAAGAACGACCACTGAGCTGGTACCCCACCACCTTTAATTTAAAGCATTGACTCGGTGCCTTTTCATATTGGTCGAGGTAGAGATCTTTCTGATCTTTGAGGTTTCCAGGGTAAGTTACAGGACACATCAAAAAGTGTTAAATCATGAATCAGAGATAAATCACTTAACTCGGAAAAGTCTGTCTAATAGGGAGAGTGTCCATCGTGCATCGGTATACAAGTCTCACGACGAGGTGTCATGCTGTTTACGAGCTCCACTTTATGTCCAGATGAAGATTCACGATGGGAATCCCTTTCTCTGATAAATCTCGACTCATCACTGAAAAGAAAACGTCTTATATTCTTATAGTGACCACTACTGATTTGTTTCGACGATAATTGGTCTTTCCTATTGCATGCAGTCACGTAAGACTGGATGCTGGGCTTAAAGGTTAATCTCTCCATGATGTCTGCAGACTGTTTTCTTGAAAATTTTTCTTCCAGACGCAGCAACGAGGTCACGAGCAAGCTGCGAAGCCATTGTCCACCTATTACATCGTGCATTTAATACCAAATAAGGATCATGTGTAGATGTCTTTTCTCATTGGCGGTCTTAGTCGACATTGGTGACACTACCACTTGTTTCAAATTGGTTCCAGATGCAGCAGATCACTTCCGGAACCCCTTGTAATCGTCGAGCCACCTTCGCATGAGACGGACAGCTTCAAGACTGTCAACAGTTCTCCATCAGAAGAAATTATCTAAATGATTATGAGAAATCATTCTCACGGCAAACAGGCTAATTTGTTAGGTATATTACAATATTCACAAAACTGCAGGCAAATATGCCATATAATCCCATATGCTTAAACGATCTCAATCCAGTATTTTTTTTCCTGCAAATAATAACACTAAATAACTTTTTTTTCCTAAAATGAAGGTGATATAGTACTATCCGTTCTTCAAAACATATGAAACAAATTATATCAGTTTTACAGAAAGTAATTTAGATTTATGTCGAAAAAGATGTCCATGACCTTAATTTTGGACATGAGTGTACTATCGAATATTGCGTTGACTCTTTATTCATTATTAATCGTAATACGTTATTTGCTATTCTTCAATGCTGCAATGTTGCTCTTAAAGTGCAATTTGCGTGGACGGAAGAAAATCTAAGTTAGGGAGAATAGGTCTGTGATCAATTAGCCCTTTTTTACAGCATGACTAATCATAAGAAAATATAAGCATTTAAAAAATTTTGTGGCACCTCAAGTATCTGCGGGGAAACTTTGAGAAGCATTGCTTTAGTGTACTGAGGTTGCTGCAGAAAAAAACGAAAGAAAATTTGAACTTTATTTACTTTTTATAAAAATACAAATACCTTTTTTAAACATAATAATTCAATTTCTGAAAACAAGAAATATTTTTTTTTTGTAAGACATAAATTACTAATTAAAGAAGAGGAAATAAAATACTTCATAAGAATAGATAAAAAATGTGATTTATTATTATTTGAATTGGACGTAGGAAAATTTAGCAAAATAAAAACTACATTATTCATTATAATTTGATTTATTGAAATTCACAGCTCATTTCGCAGAGCAATGAATGTTTTTACGGATATCATATTAGATGAACAAAAATTTTACTGTTATTCCAAAAGGTTGAACCCCTAGTTAATACTCCTCTTTTAAAAGTTCGACATCATGTCGCATTAATAACCTGAAGTTTTATTAAAAGTATTAAAATAAAAGAAAAGGGCCATAAGAAAAGGGAAGCGATATTACTAAGGCAACAGGATAGTCATTCTTTATCGGTATTAATGGGTGGTGGAGTAAAATAAAAAGCACTATTCACTCCTCTTATAAATGCTATTTCTTTTTTTTTTTTTTTTTTGTTCTCTTACTCATGGATTTATAAAATCTCCCACGTGATTAATGACTTTTAAAACTGAAGAATGAAAGTCCAGAAGTGCTCTAAAAGCAATTTACTCTTGTAACATCCCAAAAGCATTATCGATAACAGACTTGGTGTGCTTGCTACTTATTTCTTAAGTACTTTATAAAAATGCTATTTTTTGTTCCACATAGTGAAAATAATTTATCTTGGTACCTTTTTTTTATAACCATTAGAAAAATAACACCTTTTTCTTACATTTATATTGAATATTAAGGTATATATTTAATATTTATCGAAGCAAATTTAATTTTGAAATAAAATTCTGTGTGACATATTTATTTCCATTCTACTATGCATTTTATATATAAAAATATAATATTGCAAATAATTTTTCAGTATGAGAATTCCATGAATTGACACTATTTGTAACATTAATCCATTATCACAAAATAAATTTTATGCATTATTGTTATTATATTCAGAAAGAATTTTAATGCTTGAATTAAAAACATGACAAAAAAACACTTAACTTGCAAACTAAACACATTCCTTAAAAATACGGGTATGACATACAGAAATCTCGAGGTAGTCAAATACATCTACAAAAAAAAGCGTTTTGTGCATGAATATTCGTGAATTATAAGAAAATAAAGGGTCTCGAACCAACTTTCTTTGCATTTACTGGGTACTAAATGTGGTTTGCACTAATTAACAAAATTTGTGAAAAGAATAATCTTCATAAATTTTCGATTCGTAAACAGAACTTGTCTTTTATACTTACATGTGTATGATTAAGCTATTTTATATTCATTTGCCCTTTCTCTATGAAATTAGCAAACATATTTTTTTTAATTGAAAATTATGAATAATTTATCGCTATAAAAGAAAACAGCAAATTTAGCCAAGTTTAGAAGATACTATCAGATAAAACAAAAATATATAAGATAATAATATCAGACCTATTATTTATATTATAAGATAAATATTTAGCGTCATGTAGTGGCTATTTTTCAACTATTTTTTTTATTTTATAAACCTCGAGCGCATTGTCTGAAATGTTGGTTGTCCAAAAATTTTTCTTTTTGGACTAGTAGAACGGCCTCCAGGGCTCTCTGAGTAACGGAAGTTTAATTTAACTAACCCTGTATTTTATTAAACATAAAACTTTAATCTGCGTGAAATGAATGGGCGGTATTGTTTCTATTATGTCGTGAGTTCGAATCATGATACTTTAAAAGACTCGTCGTATAGAATGGTTAATGTGGACATTAGATCTATCGAGATGAAAAGTCATCTCGTCTAAGTACTATAAACGTTTTTGTGTTGGGTGTGGTTTCAAGTGTTGTCCTCATCAATAGATTCAAAATTATCAGATACATCACCAATAGCCAGCGTATTTCTTCTAGTTGCGAAGGATTTTTTTTTAAATAAAAGAAACAAAATTTTATTTTGAGGGAAATAAAACCAAAGCGAAATTTGTTACTTTTGATAAAAATATGTATCGAGAAATGAAACGCTCAAGTGCATGAATGGAAATGGAATAGTTTATAAAAAATTTTGGAGCTAAATTCAAAAGAATTTATTTCTTGAGAACAGAAATATGAAACTCCAAAAAATAAATAAATAAAAAATAAGTATCACAAAAGATCGACGTTTAAAAATGTAACAGAAATTGCAAATCTGTAGATTATTGCAAAAAATGAATAAATATTGTAACAATTTAAACTTAACTCAGTAAAATCGCATGGAAGACTCCTGAACTTGCACCTTACTAAGCAAACTTCTACACCGCATCAACATCCGAGGACTCTTATCCTCAACAAATTTAAAGTACATCTTTTCCTCTACAGAGTTGAACTTAAGCGCACAGATAAATTGAGTTATTTTAAACAAAACAAATATTGTTTTGCAGCTTGGAAACCTGTCCTAGACTAACTGAATTGATGACGTACGCAAAAACTGCCATTGTCTGTCAGAATAAATAAATATGTTTTAAACAAGGGTTGGACGGACTTTTAGAGAGTACGAGCTACTTCTAATGTTTTTAAGGTGTTGCGATTCTCCCAGTGGAGTAGGTGGACCATTCTGTATTAAAATTGTATGTTTTCTTTTTCTTAACATTGGTTTTCATCATTGTACCAATTTTTTAAAATATGTCAGATTTCTATGTTCACTACAAAAACACAAAATTGTCAAATTGTATGCTTGAACAATTATGAGTAAATACTAGACAGTGGACGTATTCTATGCAAGCATAGAACATACGTGAACCAATGAATCTGAAACTAAAGTGTGTAATTTATTCGCTGGCGAGTCCCTCGCCATCGTTGGACTTAACATTAACACAAGTACCCAAACCCGTGAAAGCGCAGGGTGCGGGATGATGTTTTGATAGCCATTCTCGTGCTATTGCGGGAAGCGTTATCATCAATATTATTTTCCTTTTCAGTCGGTGCTTGCGAAAAATTCATTTACAGCCCCGGCATCGCAGTGAATGATTTGTGGCCATCAACATCTTAAGTGTCACCGTGCGCTTCCAATAAAGGTAAACGTGTTACACACGTATTTACACGAAGATACACAAATTATTGAAACATATGTTTAAGTAAATACAGCCGCATCGAGTGTGAAAAGCCGATTCTTCAGATTATCTGGAGTTGGTGTTCCATAGATATGTTTCTTTTAATATGCGCTTCGTAGGTCTTAGTAAAGACGGTCACCCCAAAGTGTCTTAGCGGTGCATCGGTCGATCGCAATCGAATTAATGCCAATCCCTGTTTTATACTGTGATTTTTGCAACTCTTGATAAATCTGGGAGTGGGTGCACGGGGTGCAGAGTGACCCTAGTCTCACGAAATCGATAATTCTGGGAAAACTGTTTCTTGTTAGCAATGACCTTGACAGTATTTTCTTACATATCAGTCTTCATAGGAACTAAAAGGTATTTGTAACATATCTCCCTCTTTTTTGGGAGTGTGGCAAACGTTTTTTTTTTACGATCTTAAGGTTTTTGTTTTGACTGAGTTCCCTGTGAGATCACTTTTGTTCCACAATATTTTCTATGAGCAAGCTATATTTTTCCTTTGTGAACAACTTAGTGGTTTCGATTGCTGTGTTGTACAACTTTTGTTTTTAAATGTAAATGAGCAGAATATAAAAAATAAATGGGCATCTGTGGTTTTTAATGATGTTGAAACCAATCCAGCAATGGATGAACCTGCTGAAATAATGCATATTAATCATGATAGCGAAAGTAAATTTGAGAAAAGGGATGAACATGAAACGTGTGAGTTGAAAGAAAGTTTTCAAAGAACCATCAAGAAAAATATAAAACCGTAAGTATAGCACAAAAAGCACTTCGGCCTGTCAAAAAGACACAAGCAAGAAAAAGTTATTTGTCGATCTTCAAAAGACAATAAAACTACAATAACTTGAACAAATATGACAGTTTTGCCTGCTAATAACATTCCTGTAACGTTAACGAATAGTGCCTTGATTTGTGTCTTTTATTAAAGCCACGCACATTTTAAACTTTTTGGTTCAGTTTCATTGATATTTTTTTCTCAAAGAAAAATTGAAAAGTCCTTAAGAAATAGGTATGTATTATTTCTGTTAGTTAAGTTATTCACTGGAATTAGGATTATTATCGTGTACAGTAAAAATAATTATAAAGAAAGTATTGGGGTGACTCAGTCACCCACGCGCGACCATTAACTTTCGAATTAAGTGAGCATCTTTTCCCGGGTTAAGGGTTCTGAGCATCATATTTTGTAAGAAAATCCGGATAGATTTTTAGGTTGGTGTGTATGGAAGTTTCGAGAGTTGGGTGTCAGCTTAGATACCTTCATGTTCACTTGGCCAATGTTTAAAATCCCGAGACTTCTCGTCAATAAGCCTCGAGTAGGTTTAATGTTCGACGTTAGCAGATAATAAAATCAAGTCCTGAGGGTTTACTCTTCCAAATAAGTAGAATGTGGCGCAATCCAACGTTAAAATAATTGCAGCTAACCTAATAATTATTTATCTGTTAAAAATTGAAATATTTGAATAACCGTGAATAAGGAAAACATGCATAGCATCTCAATTTAAATAGACCACAAATAACTTGTAAAAGATACCATAAGGCATTTAAAACTATAAAAGAAAGATTAAAATAGTCAGAATAATACGAAGCTCTGTATCTTAATATATTTGTGAATGAAAATTGCACCAAAAGCTATCTTAAATTATAATTTAGAGCAAACTCTCTGCTCTTCTCTCTCGTATTGTGAAAGTTGTGTCATTAAACGACCATTCAACCATTCCATATTTCCTTTCACCACGTGCATGGAAAACAGGAAAAATTCTCGAACTACGCCGTGTACCATTAAAATGCGTCATTTCAGGGGCAGTATTATTCCAAAAATAGTGAAATTTTCACTTCGTTATAAAATTTCTCGCAAATAAATCTTTTTTTCGTAAAAATGTCACTATCACTCTTATTTATTTATTTGTGATATTTACATGAAAATGGGGATATTAACGTTCCATCTGTAAACAATGCAGGGACACTAATGAGTGTAGCAAGAATTCGAGAAAATTCTACAATAGGTTTCCAGTATCCGTTCCATTCTTAATTGTGTAATTAAAATGAGGAAGAGGACCGTGTATTCAGTTTCAGAATGGAATAACAGCACAATTGTTGGGGCAATTAATGTTATATAACTCCAGAATGAATGGATAATGGGATGAGGATAAAAGGAGCAAATTATTTTATATTTTCTACGTAAAACTTCTAAAAGAATTGTAAGAATAGGCTTTCATTATTCAAATGATCCGTAATTTCCAAGTGTTCATTTTAATTTCTCTTTTGTTTCTATATTCTAATAGTTGGTATACCCGTTCTTCGCGCGGGAGATTAAAAAAATTAAACAATAGAGATTAAAGGATAAAGAAGTTTTTTTATAATTTAATTTTAAGTCAATTGAAAATTAAACAAAACAAAAAAAGCATTTTTCATATCTCAGCTGAACAAAAAATCACATTTGTTAAATTTTAAGTTCGTAAGTCTAATAGCTGATACAAAGGATTTTTTTTAATTTATAACACCTCCATAACTCCATTCTTTGTTGATTTTTGAAAACACCTTCCTAAGCTGATCTCTGTTCAGCCAAAGTAACATTTTGTTGCAAAATTTGTGTAATGGACACTTAAAATACTGTAAATAATTTATATATGGATGTGTAATGCATTATTATTACTTTCTGTTGTATTTATTTTGTGTTAAAATTCTAATATTCCCAAGCAACGTCGTTCTTTACATTATAATGGCAGTTCAGTGGTTGACGATAGAACCAAGTTGACACCAGTTTTGGCGACCCTGTTGGGAACTTGGATTGATTGAAGGGTACAGAAGTTGATATACTGTAGCGTCACATGGTGGGGAGTTGCAACAAAAAGGATAGCTCAAAACCATTCTCCACAAAAAATACATTTTCGTGCCAATTTTCATAGTCATCTGTTGAACGGTGTTGGAGTGATGCAATTTCACATATACAAACATCCATTTATATATATACAGATTAATTACTACAATGGGTCTGTTTATCATATTTTTCAGAGGATCTTGGGGTTTCTTTCTGTTTAGAAATGGATAAAATAAATTGCAGATTGAAAAATAGTGTAAAACTTTAAAAAAATATGCAAATAAAATTAAGAAATTAAAACTGTAAAACTCGCTTCGTTTAAAATATTGCTCCCCTTCTAAAAAAAAAAACAAAAAAACAACAACAACAACAAAAAAACAGAACAAATGTATCGCATGCTTCGAAAACTATACAGAGTGTCCCAAAAATAGCGCTCAAATTCTGCACAGCCAAGTTCCTCAATGGGGGTATATAAAAATTACTCAAAGAACTATACGTGTATGATCCATAGTTTACGGGGTAAATACGATAAATTATGATGAATAAATGATGATGCATGATGAGGTTCTGGAGCATTTCTGTGCTCCTATTCGTGGCTGGCTAGATATGGCATGTCCTGGCCGCTAGAGCAGGTATGTAGACCTGGTTTTATGACTCCAACGATCATCAGACCTCACACTGTTGTATTTTATTCCTTTGTGGCAATCTCGATAAACTGGTGTATCGAGGCATGTGAACTACACAAATGGATTTAGTTTCTCATCTGCATGTTTCTTGTACTTCGGTAGACAAATATCTGCTATGAAGTATGCCCTCATCCATTCTACGGCACGCTCAAGCTTGCCTTGATATGCACGGCGGACACTTTGAAGATATGCCTTTGTAAATATTTGCAAGTCTTCTGTCCTATACGGTGTTTCTTCCTTGCACCAGCTGTGACGTCATACTTTGGGTTTCGTATTTTTCATAAACTATAAATCATGCAGATACAGTTCTTTGGACACTGGAGCATTTTTTATATAATCTTGTTGTGCAGAGTTTGAGGGCTATTTTCGGGACAACAAATACATTGATTATGAGTATATTTTTACTTTATTTCATAGCACAGAGAACTATTTGTCAAATGTTTTATGGAAAGCAGATAAAATAATTTCCGGGTACCACAATCATCATATAGGACTCTACAGAAGTAAACAAAGCAAACAAAAAAGAAAGGAAAGAAAGAACAAACTTCAAAATCAAATCATGGAAGTAACAATTTAATGTGAAAACAGCTTTACTGAAAACAAGAAGCTAAAAATTAGGAAGTCAGTTGATTTTAACAGCAAGCAGTTTAACTTTCAAACGTTTTCTTTCTTTCTTTGACTTTAAACAAAAAAGAGAAACACTGCATTAAATACTTTGCTCACCATCATCACTGCAGTCACAAAGTTCGAAAGAGATAAAGTTAAATCTGTTGAGGTACACTTTAAATTCACCAAGACCAGATAGAAACTGAGTGATTTTAAAAGCTGCAAAAAATGATTGCGTAAGAGTTTTTTGAAATGGTTGCAAAATCTTCTTGAGCTGAGTAAAGGTATAGATTTTTACAGAGTGAAATAAAATTTCCTTCTGTGTGTATTTTTTCAATGATCCTCACTTCACCAATTCGATTAATAAAATTAATTGCATAAATTACAGATGTTTTTACTTGATATTAAAGTTAATGTGTTACAGGAAAACTCACTAGTTATTGTGTTACATCTAAATACAACTGTTTATAGGAAATTTAGCATTAATCAAATTAAACGACTATATGTATGGAATCAAGATATCATTTTAATTGGTCGAATTTAAGAGGAAGACTTGTAAATAAAATATTTCGAACACAAATGCCAACGTTTTAAGTGTGTGATTTATTTGGTTACTTCAAAAACCTACTAAGCAAATACAACACATTGAAACATACACTCAGTTATTACAGCTGAAGCATAAGCAGAAAGGAATCGAAGAGGGTAGGAGTCAAGGTAAGCGCCTACTTGATACTATTATTCAGAGCAAAGGTATGAGGTTTCACAAAAATAATAATTAAATTTCAACATCTAGATTTATTCCGAGATTTGAATAGCATATGAAGCCAAAACAGGAAGAAGCTATTGTTGCCAGATACTTGAATACATATCTCCAATACAGGTAGTAAAAACTGTTGCTATATATTTGTATAGCCAACCAGGAAGAAAAATCTGCTGCCAGGTATTGGAATGTATATCCAAAAGAGATGGAAAAAATAGTTGGCAGATATTTGAATACAGCCAGTGAATGCAAAAGAAACTATTGTTAAATATTTGAAGGCCGTTGTGCTCAAGAAAGTAGATAAAATAAAAGTAAATTAAGGCACGTGGTAGTTAAATATATTTGCATCATGAATAATAATAAAAAAAAATCTTAATACTGTAACACACGATAAACTAAGTTCAGTTCATAATAAAACACTGATTTGAAAAGTTAAGTTTAATGGAAGTTATAGTGAATGAATATCTTAATTATAAGTTCATCAATGAATTTGGAAGGTATTCAAGTGTATAGTTTTTATATCATATTTTACAACTGAACCAATTAAGCTTTATTCCCTTAAAGGTTAATAAAATGACCCTTTTTAAAAATTATGTCCCTTTCATAAATGTTACATTATAGTGAAATGATGCTTATCCGGAGGACAGAACCTGCGCCCTACAGATCCGAAACCCGGTAACATGACCACTATAGATAAAAGTAATCACTCCTGTCCTGAGACTGTTACTGGTTTAAAAATATTTCTATCTTTGCTAACCACTACAAAATGGCGTTGTATACTTCAACTAGTTAAGCGTAACTGACATTATCGAGCAGTCCTGCCTCTTCTCCACAAATTGTCTATGTACTATTGAAATTTGCCACGTCTTGCCCTTTCCTTGTGTGCTCTTTGGGAGATAACACCGCTATACATTTAGCATGATCGTACATAACACAAATAATGCGTATCAACTATATTTGTCACGATGACTTACTTGTTTTTGACACTTATTCGTATTTACCAAAGGGAATTGCGAACAAAGTAGGAACTACCCTGCTCCAAAGGCACTTATTTCTACCATTCTTCAGAAACGAAGATTTATGCATAAAGTAAAGCTACAACGCATCTATGTGATGATTTAGCTGATTTTTGGCTCTTGAAAATCTTAGGCTATAAAATATGGAAACCCCCAAAACACATATTTGAAATTTCATTGGGATCCGCTCTATATAGTTTCAACAATTAGTTTCCGAGTATCATCATTTATTTAATATATATATATATATATATAATAAAAAAGAATGCCAACAAACAAACATAACTTTAAATGTATCTCACTATCCATATATATTTAAATCTATGGATTATCTTAGCTTTTCTAATAAATTTTGGAAAGATTTTAAAAAGTAACATTTTGAGAATTCAAATTTATAAACATTCATTAATATTAATGTAATTTAATAGTATAACTATAGAAAAAAATATAATAAAAGAATATCATAAATTATATAATAAAAGAATGCCAACAAACATGACTTTAAATGCATTTTACTATCCATATATATTTAAATCTATGAGTTATCGTAGATGTTCAAATAAATTTTGAAAAAAAAATTTAAAAAGTAACATTTTGAGAATTTAAATTTTAGAATCAAATTTAGAAAACATTCATTAATATCAATGCAAATTAATGTATAACTAAATAATAGAAACACAAAAATAAATTTAAGAATAAAATCATTGGCAGTAAATAATTACTAGCTATGCGATTCGAGTTATATTTTTATCCTATAATATTCAGAATTACAAACGTAAAAAAAGATGCATGTTAAATTTAACCTAGAAAAAGAAAACATTCATCTTCATGTATTGTTAAGTATTTAATTCCTCATAAAATTGTAGAATTTTTATGCTAATTGATCTAAATCCCCGTTGATGCTTAGAATTAGGGTATAACTGTACAGAGGGCTTAAAGATTATGCCATCTATCTTTTGATGAGACACGGACTGGTAGACTAATTAAGGATCTACAACTGGCACTGGATGCCCGCTTTCGTATAATTTAATTTTTGTTTGAGGTAGATCAATACGCATCTCAGAAAACGCATCAATCATTTACATTATTTATTAATGGGCGGACTGGTAAGTTTGGCGAGTTTTGGAGACGATCGTCAACTTTTGGCGATTTAACATATCAATAGAGAAAGAAGCAAATTATGGGTGATCTAATGATTTTCCTGTCCTTTGAAGAAAAATACAAGTGCAGAACAAAACAAAAGAGTGTAGCGTTAGTTATTCTTTATATCATTATACAATTTAGTCTGAATATAACTGCTTAAGGTTTCCATAAAGAGTTACTAGAATGTCTTACCATGAAGTGTTTTGAAATTATAATGCGAGTTTCCAGATCATGACTATTCGTCTACATTCAGCTACAAAGTGTCTTTCAAGTGTTAAAGTTTTGTTGTGTGTGTTGCGAGCAGTCAAGAGTTCGCGTATACCAGGGATGGCGAACCTTTGCACGCGTGAAGCTGATGGCACTGACACAATACTTTGGGCACTCCACCGTTCAAAATAACAAAGTTCACTATGAAGTATTACGAACAAACGCGAGTGATCGGTCGTGGAGTGTCTGGAATTTGATTCCAGACACATTTTAACTATCTAAAAAGGCTAAATTATGCCACTTTAACCCTACTTACATCTACCTATGCTTGTGAGTCATTATTTTCAGACATGAATAAGATTAATCACTCCCTTAGAAACCGTTTGGCAAATAACTCCAATTCAGCATGCATTCTGCTAAAAGTAACATCTTAGAATCCTATTATAAATTATTTGTCATCCACAATCTGCAACAACAGAAGTCACACTAATGTTACTTTAATTTGAATTACACATTTTATTAAAGCATTTACTACTATACAGTGCAAAATGTAATGTTTGTAGCAAATAAAGAATTTTGAGTTGTTAGTATTTAGTTTTATAATTTTCCCAACAATCACAAGTCAAAATTATTTGAAGGCATGTCTATACCTCATTAAACATTTCTTCAGAAAAAAATGGCACTTTGATTCATAAAGGTTCACCACCCCTGGCGTATACTTTTAGAAAAAGTGTTCTTCGTGAATTTATTGTAGTCTACTAATGTAAATAAGTTCGAATATATCGTTGGAAAAAGAACTTGGAAAGAGAGAAATCAGAATAGTTCTGGTTGCTGTCTCGACAAATGTTTTAACAAATGTATACTCGAGTTCGTTATTTTTCGTATGTCTTGTGTAAAAGTTATGCTTGCATATTACTTATATATCTTTGGATGAAAATGTGAGAGCTTTCAAATTTTCTGAACATATTTTCTCTTTAGTAAAATTAATTATCTGGACTACTTTTATATTATAATTAAATTTTATATCGCGAGAAATGCCTTGAAAGGAAGGAAGGAGGACTTCTTAACTTGGCAGTTGAGTTAAGCATAGACGTAAAAACCGATATGACAAAATCAGTTTTAAAAGATTTAATTATAAAAAAGCATGGGTTACGACAAAGAAGATTTTACAGCGATGTTTTATTACTTTATTTTAATAATAGAAAGGAAAGGAAGAAGCGTAGGGGCAAGGGAATGACCTAGCATTAAAAAAGCTTAAAACTCACACGTTAACCCATATTTGCATGAGCATGGAAATTTCCATCATAACATTTAGTGAACAAAAAATTATTTTCTAAGTAGGTGTACTGTAAATTAGCTAACTACATATAATCGGAACTAAACATCAAAATTCTTTATTAGTCAAGAGATTTGATAATTAAATAAGGAGAAAATATCTCATAAAGTTTATAAGATAATATTTAGAGAAATGTCTAACCGTCAACTTACCAGTTGAGATATGTGAGACTATCGGTGAATTTAAAGATGCCTGGCAGGTAAAAAAGTACAAAAATCATACAGCATATCACCTTCTTAAAAACATGAAGCTAAAACAAAATGCATGGTCTTGAATTTTAAAATAATTGAAAATCATCAAAAGATTATTAGAAATTTCAATCCTGAAAGAGAAAAATAGTTCGAGTCTAATCCAAATGAGGAGTACCCAGAATAAGTTTCAAATGTCGTTTTCCGGACCATTTGAGTGCTAATTACCCTAAAACGATTAAATATTTGGAAAAAGACTATCAATTCCCAAGTGCAACTTTTCTTCATTCTACTGAAAAAAAACTATATCTAAGAAATATTGCACTGGATGCGGTTTCTTTATCTGTATTAAAAAACACTTTATTCAATTAATTTTAGTCATGAAGACTGCTTTAATCTATACGAAGGAATTGAAATGCATTACTTAATATTTTTTGTGTATGTATAAATATATGTGTGTAGTTTTTACTTCCAAACGCTTTAAGCTTGCTGAAATTTACCGTTGATATATTTACTGCTTGACAATATGAATTCTTATTCTGAAAACATGAATTTACTCCTGATGATTCCTGACTATATATTATATAAACAAGCATATTCTTTTATACATAAAAAAAAACCATGCACAAAGCTTAGGACAGACCAAAACGCGTTCTTGTTTTTATTTTAAATAATCTCAAATTTTATACTCTAATTTTAGCAGTTCAAGAGCAATTGTTACACACATGATTTTCTAATTTTAACTTGTTGATTAAGGCTGTTTTCGTTTATGGTTAAAGAATAGGACCCGAATTTGGAACATTTTTTCATATATAAAAGAAATGAAAAATTAATATGATACTCTGGCTTTACTATCCTTTAGAGAACAGTATTTTTTATCATACTTCCCCTTTTTAACCGAGTTGATTCATTTTTTCTAGTATAAAATGTGTTTCGCATTTTTTATCCTATACCGTAATGTTAAATGGGCTTTGCCTTCCTGTGTTAAAACAAAAAAGAAAGTATTCACGGAATATTTTGAAAATTTTAAAAACACTATATTGTTAACAGAGATACGAATTAAAATATTGCAAATTTCCATGGAAATTGGGTCATTTTTCTGTCTGAAAATGAGCTTCGCGTTTAGTTAGAGCTCTCGAACTTTTACCGAAGACAGCCTTAATCTCATCTAGCGGCTGATGTTATATTACATCATTTCCTCACAAAATTTGTCGACTAGCGCACCTCTTTAAGAATTAAAGCTGCAGTTAAGGTGACACAGTACGGTTTAATTGATAAAAAACGGTTAAAAATATTCAAAAGAAACCTCTCTTTTTAGTCTAAATTACTCTTTATATAATTTTCTGTAGTCTCATAAAATATGAAGGCTCTAAATTTAAAAAAAATACAGAGATGATGACTTTTATGTTCGCTTTTATTCACATCGCAATGGCAAATTAAAGTTTGAACTAATTTATCTAAAAATATATATATATATGTATAAATATAAATTTTTAAAAAATATATAAACTATGATTTTAAAATTATATTTCTATACAATGTTTATTTGAGGAAAAAGTAGTATTTTGGACTTAAAAACATGCATGTTTATGAATTTTATTTATTTATTTATTTATTTTTTTTGCTTAGATTAACTAATATCTAAAAGCATTTATATGAAATGTTACTTTTGTTTTTTCAGTCTTGTGATTTCAAGCATTTAGAGCATATGTCTGCGTTAATTAAAAATAGAATTTACATTATTGCTCATTAGACTCCAACTGTATAAAAATATTTAAAACTAATTGCGTGTATACGCTTTTAAGGGGACATAGTACCTTGCGAAAAAAAAAATTGTTCGTTGCCATATACATGTTACGATTCATCATAAGTTAACAAATTTTGCTAATTTTGATCTGAATTTTATATATTATCTATAACAATGTATAAACTTTAAGAAAACTTGAGAAATTTGGTTCTTTAATCAATACAATTTTTTTTAAAAAAAGATAAATATATATATCAAATTTTAAAAAACAATTACTTACCTCCTGTTCCCGCAAGATAATTTTTAATTTATACACTTTAGAATCTCAATTTTTGCATTAAATTGAAGCTAAATGTAACCTTTATTCTGTATATCACTTAATTGAAAGATATCTTGTATTTTAATATTTTTTAAAATTAAAAAAATCATAAAAAATAATTTTTTTAAAAATTTCAATTTTTATACAGTTGCAAATCAAAATGTATTAAACCATAAAACATAATTGTGGCATACAGAATAAAGAACTATGACTAGAATATGCATACCAATTTTTGTAGCTCTAGAGTAAAAACTTTTTTTACAATCTTGCGGGAAAGTGTAAAAAATTGAAACTGAGAAAATCAAGTTTAAAGATTGACATTTCAATATTTCAAATAAAACTTAATACATACTATTTAAAATGACCCTGCTTCATATTTAGGACCTTCTAGTTCTGTAAAAAGCTCATTCGTGGCTTTTTTTCTCATTCTGCTAGCCCTACGGGCCTCTAATGTATACGATCTTGATTTAATTTCGGCATTTTTTATGCGTGTATAATTGGCCTTAAAGGCAGAGGTAACAGTAAAATGTCCTATTTTAAATCCAAGAGCTTTCATTATCCTTATACGTCCTGTCATCCCCTCATTAAACATCACTATTGCCTCATTTACTGCTATGTCTACAATATTTTTAGATGACCCGGAAGTTTTGGGACAGTACTTCCAAACAGTCGATCCCGTTGGTGTGGTGTGGTAGTTAGGAGAGGGGGGTGCCAGCTCAGGTGTCGTCCACGTCACTTGACCATGGTTCAAAATTACGTGGTCCGTCGTCAAAAGCCCTCGTGTAGCTGAACAGTGCGACGTTAATATTCAATCAATCAATCAATCCAAACAGTCGAGTTGAACGACTCATTAGCGTTTTGCGTTTTACCCCCCACACATTTTTTCAGCAATTTTGGTGCAGATAGTTCTGCTATTATAGGCTTTATTTCATCCATTATGGCAATTGGCACAGTATTTTTATGTTTGAATGAAGCAGCACTATTTGTAGCAACTGCTTTTTGATATTTTCACCACGAAGTATCACCAATTGGGCAGAAGTGATGCATAGGTTCCTCATCAGTGGACCTATAATGACAATAAATTGCCCATATGGCCTGACGCATATCACTAACAGAGCTGTTATTCTGTCTAATAGCATTGCCATAATAGGTGGTAATTGTATCAATTAACTTATCAGTGAGACGATTTTTACCGCTGATAGTCTTACCGTCTGATAATTTTTTGCCTCGATTCATTGTTTTTAATTTTCGAAGTCTAGCACCCATACGCTTTTGTATGTGGCCAACACATTCAACTTTTTCAATAGAATATGGTATTGTCCTTTCAAGCTCTGGGAAGGTTTTTGTGTCCCCATCGCCGATATACTTAGTATATTTCGCATTTCGCTGTGGCACCGCGATCTTTGAAATATTTCCTTCATCCCGTCTACTTCCATTTTACTGGAAGAACCAATATTGTTCTTCACACAGTGTGGTTGATGTTTCAATTTCCACTCTTCATATGAATGTCAAGATTTTGGACCTCGTCATTGTTCACATCCTTTACAATATGAAGAGAGAACAGCAACATCAATCACTTTACCCGTAACATCTCCAATGACACTACACACACCAATACGTGAAGTGTGTCCACGTGTTTTCCACGTACCGTCACCACTGACACAGATTTCGTTGCTTCCAGAAGCTGATACTTCTTTCGCAGCATTTTTCATGGAGTCGTCTGCTACTTCACGACTGGCCAAATTTATTTTTCGCAGGATCCCTTCGTATGACTTTTGTGATACTGGTGGTGGCAAATCCATTGTTGTGCAAAAATTCTTTATTCCACAAAAACCTAGCCCTACTGTGCGCATAGCATAGGTTATTCGTGTATTTACTTCATAGTCCTTACTTGAAGCAATAACTGAGGAACTTTTAAAAGTGGTCAATGTACTGCATGAGTAGCATTCAACATAAAACTCAGACACCAATTCATACAGTCTTTTCTTTTAGAACTGCTTTAGTATTGCAGTTAGGACATATTAAATATTTAGATAGTTCAGATAATAAAATATCAATGTTTATCAATCTATATCCATTAGATTGATTGAAATTTTTAACTTCCTTGTCAAGATAATTTTCTTTGCACAATTTCTTAGCTGAAGCAGATATGCAGTCAACATCAAGCGTATCTGAAACTTTGCGAGTGTATTGGTTCGCATGAAAACGCTTTCGTTTTCGGCGATAGTCACTGCCTCTACGTTGAGCTTTACTAGACATTTTTTAGTAAAAAATAAGATACAAAAAAAATTCAATCAACAAAAATTTAAAAAGCTTAGGAATTACGAGAATAACGAGAGAAAATTCAATAAAGCAGCAGTAAACAGTATGAAATACAAATGTAAACAAACAATACTTGGAATTAGGGCGGTGCTGAGTTGCAAACTTCCTTCTCTAATTAAAAATAGATCAAATTGAAAATTAGCAACAACTGGGGAGAAAATAATTTCAATAACGCCATCGATTTCAAAACCGAAACTAACGAACATGGTTTGCTTACATTGGGTTTAAATGGACAATCTAGTGCTGACGTTTGATAATTTTTATTGCTATTGCCGTAATTTTGGTCCGATTTTGACGCGGTTTGTTTTAAAATGCTCCTAACAGTCTGTATTAATTTTTAAAAATATTTTTGAAAAATGGATTTTGTTGCCGTTTAAAGGTACTATGCCGTCTTAATAAATATTGATAGACCACCCGTTTATTGCCCAAATACACATTGAAGTTGCATTACAAGGCAGTAAGAATTTGTTATTTCTTCCATTTACATAGGGCTATAAACTTTAAAATCAAGAATAATCTTGAACAAAATTTCTGTGATACCTCTATCCCAGAAATATAATTTAGCACATATATACATAAAATTGAATTGAATCTTGCTTTGAATTAAGCCCTAATGAGATTATTGGCCACGAACTTTGTAATTTGGATTTATTGATTGTTGATTTAAGGTATCCGACTACGTTCGGAACCGTGATTTTGCAAAAGCACATAAATGGATAATTTTCATGATATTTAGTGTCACTTAGATTAGAATACACGTACATAATTGTTTTCAGGACATTTTGGCAAAAAAAAAAAATTAATTAAATATAATATTTTGGCAAAAAATTAACTTAGAATAACCTTTTTTCAAAATGTTCTCCTTTTGTGAAACATGCTTCTATTATAATAATATTTTGCCTGTATATAGCTCCGACCTCTCTACAGAGGCTCAACTAGAATTTTTGAAATATACAACATAGAAGTGGGTTTATCCATATTTTACGACAACATAGGGGAGAAATTTTAAGAAAAAAGCGCCAATAATTATTTCAAGTGATTGTAACTCTGAAAATAATGTGAATTTTTCAAAAATCATAGTTGAGCCTCTGTACAGAGGTCTGAGCTATATACAGGCAAATTATTATTATTTTAGAAGAATTTTTTACAAAAGGAGAACATTTTGGAAAAAGATTATTCTAAGTTAATGTTTTGCCAAAATATTGTATTTAAATAATTTTTTTGTCAAAATATCCTTAAAGCAATTTTATACATGTATTCTAATCTAAGTGACACTAAATATCATGAAAATTATCCATTTATGCGATTTTTTAAAATCGCGGTTCCGAACGTAGTCGGATACCTTAAATCACACTTCAAAGCAACCAGCGAGATATTATGGTGAAGGATTTTACAATCTCTAGCTCTTACAGACTGATCTATTGACCAGAGTGTGTAAAAGGTCTGATATACCAGAACTTACCAGAATGCAAACCATGGCATCCCTCATTCGGCATTGAAAATCTATGCTGATGACAGCATGAGTGACGGTGGAATTTCTGGAAGCGGCCTGCACATTGAGACACCTTATGGTACATATGAAATCAAGATTAGGAATATTAACTAATGTCCTGTTTTTATTTCTAAACTTATAGCAAAATTTAAGAGATTGAAATTTATTGACATTGCTTCTGACCTTGTCTTCAGAAACCTTTTCATTTTAACTGACAATCACGCTTCTATACAGCACCATTCTCATTGAATAACTGTTGGGGATATGACAAACTTGAATATTCTGGATGTTGTGGTTCGACTTTCTTGTAGACACTACTTACTTTCAATGGGTCCCCTCCCATATTGGATTGAATGGTAACGAGATAGCCAATAGTTTGGCCGTCTGCCACTGCTGACGCCTTGCGAGGTGACGCATGTCTAACTTTTGTTGAACTCTCCTCTATTAAAAGGACGGAACTGAATACACTTTGGAGAATGCCTCCTGCTCACCTTTGGTATTTTGAGAAAAGTCCTCGTTGGTGTCACCAACTTAATATTCTTAGGGATCGGTAGACGGCCCTATCGCTCTTTTTTAGTGGCACATTAAGTCTCCTACTTTTGAACAGGGCTGCAAAGTCCTTCCAGAGTGTCGTGGATGCGAGGCCTTCCCGAGTCATATCCTTAAGGTATCCGACTACATTCGGAACCGTGATTTTGCAAAAGAGTATAAATGGATATTATTTATGATATTTAGTGTCACTTATAGATTAGAAAATGTATATAAAATTGTTTTAAGAATAATATTACAGTAAAAAATTATTTAAGTACAATAATTTGACAAAATATGAATATAGAATGACCCATTTTCAAAATATTTTCTTTTTGTGAAAAACGCTTCTATTATAATAATATTTTGCCTGTATATAGCTTAGACGTCTGTACAGAGGCTCAACTAGAAGTTTTGAAATATATAACTTAGAAGTGGGTTTATCCATTTTTTACGACAACATAGGGGAGCAATTTTAAGAAAAAAAGTGCCGATAATTATTTCAAATGATTGTAACTCTGAAAATAATGTGAATTTTTCAAAAATCATAGTTGAGCCTCTGTACAGAGGTCTGAGCTATATACAAACAAACTATTATTATTTTAGAAGCATTTTTTATAAAAGGAGAACATTTTGAAAAAAAGATTATTCTAAGTTAATTTTTTGCCAAAATATTGTATTTAAATAATTTTTTTGTCAAATTATCCTTAAAGCAATTTTATACATGTATTCTAATCTAAGTGATTTTAAATAACATGAAAATTATCCATTTATGCGCTTTTTTAAAATCATGGTTCCGAACGTAGTCGGATACCTTAAACGTTTTTACTTTTGACGAGGTCTTAAGAAATCCCATTTTATTTCTGGATTTCTTGTAGATTTTTGTTTTTATGGATATGGTGTAGCTCAACTACACCAACTGGGATAAGAAACAACAACATAATATTTAGCCTGAGACATAGGAAGAACTCTGATCTGGCATTCCACTCTGCAAACTTATATATAATACTTACGTGAGGACTTCATGCCTACCTGTATCAGATCCTCTACACGGCAGGTATTCAGGGACACCAGAACTCAAACTCGTGATTCGAGAGTTCAGTCCAGGATTTCGCATTTATGACCACAATGTCATTTCTAGTTAAATTCAAATGAGAAAGCTGACACTTGAAATTCACAGCATTATTTGTTTAGAAACCGTATCATGACAGCATTTTCAGTCTCAGTTGCATATAAGACATAGATCACTCCTCTTTCTCCCGTTATTCCGATTTCCTGTGCAAACTAGGATTCGAATTCATACATTAACAGTAACATCCTTAAAAACTCAAATTTGCATCTTGCAATACTAGTTTCAATAAAGACTACATGTGTTTTTCAGACAAAATACAGATGTTGTAACATATGTTTGAAATCCATAGTCTGCAATCTATTACACTAGAAATTTATATATATATTCCTCCTATTTTTAATGTTAAGAACATCTATACACAAATAAATAAAATTGAAGTGTCAGTTTGTAATTTCAAATTAACAGCTTTTTATTAAGTGCATTTAAAAGTATATACGGTACTTATACCAAAAAATCAATTTTTCTAATTTTTGTCTGTTTGTTTGCTTTGGCTTATCTCTGAAACGGCTGGACCGATTTTGATGAAACTTTCACTGACTGATAGCTGATGTTAAAAGGAGTAACTTAGTCTACTTTTATTTTGGAAAAAAAAAATCCGCGAAAACAAAATTAAAACCGATGAAATAGTGTACAATATCCGATTCAAATATGGAAGTATGTGTTATTATATTTATATATAAAAAAATGGATGTTTGTATATATGGTTTCGCTTCACTCCAACACCGTTTAACATTTTTCTCATAAGCAATGAGAGATATGTTAAATTTTTTGTCAAATGTTTTGTCCTTTACATGTCTCATTGTTTATATTGCAAATATACCTTTGGTATAATATACCAACAAAATTTAATCTTACTGAGTATTTTGTAAAAATCAGAAACATGGCATCAAATAATTGTATATAATTAAATTGAAAATTGAATCAAAATCGTAGAAAGTCATCTGATAAAATTCATTGTTTTTTCCATCGTAACATCAACATTAATTAAAAGGTATTGTGATAAATTAAAGAGTATTTACTCATCATACAACAATTTTAAGAGATCTAGATAATTACAGAAGAAAAATTCTGTTTGAGAACTTTTTGAATAATAAAATATAGCGCTTTCAATGGCGTTAAGATTCCTCTAGGAATAAATCTAATAGCTACAAACAACAAATTACTGAAAAGAAATTCATGTGTGATTTCATTCTTTGCTGGAGAAATGTACTTATTAATTAAAATTAAATTATTTTCGTTTGAAGTTTGAGTTCGATAAATTTCTCGTGAATGCATTACTACTTCAAAATCTAAGACAAAATAAGTAAAATAAAAAAATATTTTTAAGTCTATTTCTACTTTGAATGGATGAATACAAAATATTTTATTAACGATTGAAAATTTGAATAATATATAGGGAGAGAGAAAGTGAGGTAATAGTAGGAATTGAAAAAAGAGCATGATTTGTCTGCATTGTTGTAACAATTCACACCCCGTTTTTCTAGTTTGGCTGAAAAACAGGTTTTCGAAGCAAACTTTTGTCTTTGTTTTAACAGTTACATTGTTACAACAATGGAGACGGAACTAAGTTGGCCTCAAAAACTAGTAATAAATTAAATTAAATTAAATTAATATTTGGAAAAACTGTATTAATATCAAGTGTCATCCACTACAAGTTTAAAAAATTTATTTCAACTTGATCGGATGAATAGGAAGTATTTTATTAACGATTGAAAATTTGAACAAGATAAATATATAAATAAATATATAGATAGAGTGAGCTAAAAGTAGGAATTGGAAAAAAAAAAGGTGAAAAAGTTTAAAAATCAAGAAGAATAAGAATTTCTATCACTATTTTGTGTCAGTTTCCCTCCTAAAAGCATTTAATATTAAGCTTTACACAGAATAAACTACTAGTAGAATTAATATAATTCGAATAAGATTTCAGTTTCATGATTGAAATAGCATTTACATTTCAATGAATGAATTGTTGATAAAGTTAATTTTCTAGCATGAATTATCTTAATATTAATTACCGGAAGAAGTGACTGATTCTTCTTAAAGAAAAACTATAAACTTCTGCTTGAATCTGTTAAGAATTAACTTTGGAGCTACATTATTCGAAATGTTCACATTGAAAAAAAAGGATAGAATAATTCATGCTCTTTTTGTTTTATAATAAATTAAGAAATCTGACTTTATTTAGCTTTAAATGAAGTATTTCTGAAGCATTAAAATAACCTGCATAAATTACTTATATAAATAATTGAATAAACTTTAACTAATTTATTTAGTGAGCCTACATTAATTGGAGGACCAAAATACACAAATAATGAAGAAAATGCATATTGTTCAAACATCTTTTAACTTTATTGTCTTTTAACTTTTTCCACAAAGTCTTTGTTTATCAATCAAACTGTAAATAAAGCGCTTTTATAAGAATTTTTTCAACACAATTTTCTGAAGAAAATAATTTTTGCATACACTTATTCTCTTTCATATACACATTATTCTTTAATTAATACACCACACACATTGTGTCTTTAATATATTTGTTAATTATAAAACAAACGACTAGAATTATGAATATGAATAGATGAATATATAGGATTGAATTACATTCTATGAAAGCAAGTTCATGAATATGAATAAATATTCAAATGTATGTAGAATTATCTGAACTCAAGAAGGTGATTAAATATTTAAAGGAGAATATTAACTTTCTTGAAATTTATTTTACTTCACAATTCTCATTCTTATTATTCTGTAATTTTAATGTGTTTCAATTCTTCCAGAATATTTAATAGAGAGATGCGATATTTTCTTTGTATAAACATAGTCATCAACGAAAAAAATATAAATTACATAGGAAAGTCGCTTTGTTTATATATATATAAATGTTTTTCTTTGGATTATTTTAGTATTTTTCATTCGTCTTTGATTTTATAAAAAAGCATTTCATATAATCCCAAAACAGAATATTCCCCGGCATATCCAAAACTTAGTATTGTTTTGAAAAAACTCGCAAAAAAAAATATTTTTTCAAAACAAAATTTATTTTTACAATAAAGAACATATGACAAACTATTTTTCTCTGTAGTTACCGCCGTTGTTCAGGAAATTTTCATATCGAGAAACTAACTAATCTATACCTTCTTTAAAGAAAGAGGCCACCAGTGAACAGTTTTTGAAACATGTGGAAACTCATTACAAAGAAATGTTACAGTGAACCGCTTGTTTTCATGAATTTTCTCATTTTCTTTTTCAACCAAACCATCATTGACAACAGAATGCGCCAAATCCGTGCATCGGCCTGAATATTGTTGGGTTCATCATTAAATTGTTGAATCCACTTTCGCACCATTCCATCACGCATTACATTTTCACCATAAATCTCTACAAGTTAACGATAAATATCAACTAGGTTAACATCCCTTGCGTAAAAAACGGATTATAGAACGTACTTCACAGTCAATGGGATTGGCAATCGTCTTAACCCTGGAATGCTACCCATTCGTCCAGCAGATTACGGCAATAACAAATAACATTGTTACCTCCTCACCAAAACATGAAATGTAACGTGCGACTCAGTACCTACATACGACCTTGGCTACTTCAGATAGGGATAATTATTTTTCTCAAAATACTTTAGCAAATAGTATTTTTAGAACAATGTTTGTCTGAGAATCAAATGGAAAGTAACGTTTGGAATTGAGAATCTGTCTTAGTTTTTTTTTCTGCGTTTTTGAGATGATATCAAAACGCTTTCACGAAGAAAAGTTTTGGGGTAAACCTGAGGCTATCCGAGAATTACTAAAAGAGTTAAGTGATGATAAAAAGTTTATTTCTGAGGATAAATCGAAAAAAAAAAAAGATTTTATTGAAGTCCAAAATCACATGAATTTACAGAAAGCATGATAAATATCAGTTTAATCCATGTATATATTATGTATGTACATAATATTGCTCGCAAATCTGAAAAAGCATTATTTGGAAGAAAATTTGCGATAAAGCTAAGTGAAGATCTCCTTGCGCCATGGTTAAAGAAAAGTATAAATGTATCCAATTTGACCCGGTCAACAAGGACAATTAATTATTTGTGAACTTTTAAAATTGTAAAAGAACATTGAATCACCTGAACAATTGAAAACTAAAAACAGGACAATTTATGCTTTTTGCCCTTGTAAGCTGCGTAGAAAGATACGCAAAATTTGTTTAGCATGTTCTAGAACAATGTGCGAAGGGCATCACGCTAAAATATGTAAATATTGCTTCGAAAATAAATAAATTTTACTTTCTTGCTTATGTGAAGATTGGATGTTATGAAATCATCTGCAGATAGTGTAAGGTTTTTGTTATTAATTTTTAAATTGAATTTTGAGCTTGCTAAAACTCATGTCGTCTGGGAGACGAATGAGTACCATTTCCGTAAGTTTTTCAAAGGATAGCATTCTAAGGTTACGCTTCTAAAAATGTTAACGTTCAGTAAAAAAAAGTAAAAACAACACAATTCGGCAAGAATAAAAACGTTCAGTAAAATGTGTAAAAACAACACAATTCGGCAAGAATAATGTCATTGGATTGACAATTAACTAGAGACACATGAGCTAAAGTGTTTAACTGCAATACTACCACTGAGGTTGGGATAGAACAAAACGGTACAAAGTTTCCGAACACGCCTAGTATTTGAAATATTATTAGATTTGCAAAAAGAAAAAAAAAGTTGCTCCTTTCTTGTTTTTTTTTTTCCGATTTACTCTATAGCTAAATTGAATTTTTAAAAATCCCTCGATATAGAAATTATAGTTACTTGATTAATTTATTTAAATTAAAGAAATAAATCTGATTGATGAACTCTTAATACCTAAGGAGAGTCCTAATTCCTTGAACATATATTACATATTAGTTATCCTTTATTATAATACCAAACTTAACGAGAAAAACTATGAACTCAATTGTTATTCAACACGTATAAACTATTTTACAAACCATTAATCTGAAATATAACAAATAAATATCCACAGCAGAAAATAAAGAATTAACTAAACCCACGTAGGGAACTAAATGTAACGTTACTACAAAATATATTATCAAAGTATTGGCAAAATTTAAGCTCAGATTAGAGATATCTTTATTAATATCTCAGGATACAGCAATACATGTAGTTAAATATATTTGTTTTTTGCACAATCTCTACGTTTTCTTTTTGGTTTATCTCAGATACGCTTTTGAAACAATACACTTCATTTCTCTCTCTCTTTCTTAACATTTTTATTTAAATCAACTTCAAGAAATAAGCATGAACTAGCTGGAAAAAAATTTTTTTAGAACATGAAATCATACGAAGTGAGATAATAAAAATGAGACAGTAAGAACCTACATTCATAATTTTTTGAATCACTTTAAAAACTCCTATACCAAAATAGTTTCTTTTAAAAATGAACAATTAAAATTGTGTTGAGATAGTTTCATTCGTTATTTATGAGAAAGCGTAATAATGCTCCCCGCCAAATTAAACAGAAACTGTTAAGCAGAATATTTACTTTACCAAGGAATAGAGAGTTAAATTGATGAGTATAGAGTCCCCTTAAACTAATTTCTCTCTCTCCTAAATTCAACTCCACGTTATATTAGATATTTAAAGAGAAGTTGAGTTGATATGAAGCCTTATCTACAATTTGGCACAATAGCTTGCGATAGAATTAAAACCCAAACCCCCCATTCAGTTTTAATTTCATCATCAACATGTTTGCAATCTTAATTACGAAAAGCAGCCTTAGATATTGGCTGGCAATTTTGCATCTCTGTTGCAACATACTAAGGACATTGTCTCATTCTAAGCTTTCGCACCAAACTATTTAGACTTGTAGTTTGATTATTTCGTACCAAATGATGTCATACTGTACAATAATTTCCATTTTCCTTTTGGTAACCGTATTTACGTATAGATAGATAGAAAAGATAGATAAACCGATTGACAGATAGGATAGATAGATAGGATAGATAGACAGATAAACAGATAAAAAGATGAAAGTGAGCGTATGGAGTGAGTGAAAATCAACGTCTCACCATTTAACTGCAAGAGGGATTTTGGTGATGGACCTCGTAATTTTGAGCCCTGGTCATATAACGAGGACGACATCTGAGCTGGCACCTCCTTCTCCTAATTTACACACCACACCAAAGGGAGGACGTTTCATCCCCAACAAATTAACGTGCTTCAGTCCTTCTGTACAGCTATATATATATATCTTTATGTATAAAAATCTTCTGTGCGTGTATGTGATTATATACATATAC
>BMAV01002565.1:211010-226414 GCA_019973955.1 Trichonephila inaurata madagascariensis | reverse complement strand
GTAATGAATTTCTGTCTTTGTACCATATTTGTTTTTGTTATTTCATAACTTTTGTTTTGTCATTTACTTTTTATTTTATTTCTCTTATTTTGTTTGTTTTTACTTATTCCTGTGACCCCCGTGTGATATTTGTGGTGCACGGGAATACTATTTTATATTTCTTGAACAAAAAAAATATGCAAATAAATCCCATTTTAAAAATTATATCATCATCAATAATAATTCATAAACATTAATATAAATAAATTCAAATATTTCTCTTGATGTTTGCGTGTTATCATAAAAAATAATGATATCAATAATTTCATTTCTATGAATTTCTTTAAAATGACACACAAAATAGCTTTCATTTAAACCATCTGAATTTTTACCTTGAATGATATTATACAGTTCTTGAAGATGCTTGGAAATCTTCAAAAAAGTAAATTTTTTCGAAAAAAGTAATCAATTTGGATTTGGCAATTATTCTACGGAAAATAATATGGTGTAATATACGAGGGGTAGTTGATAAGTAAGGTATTCAGTAATATAAAATAAGTTTCCGACAAGATAAAATAATAACAGAACTATCAGAATGAAGGAAATTTATTACTTTTATATATTGTAAACCCATTTCTCAACGTAGTCAACACTAACAGCTACACATATGTTCAATCGTTCTATCGATTTCATCATTCCGTCCATGAAGAGAGATTCTGGTTGGCTGCGTATGCATTGGCGCACGGCTGCTTGAACTTCATCATTCGTTGAAAACCATAGAACTTTCAACGTCTTCTTCAATTTTGGAAATATGGTACTAAACTTGGGCTGTAAGGAGGTTGTGGAACCATTGTGAATTTCTGTTTCTGATTCTGTGAATGCGTTGTTTGAGTGAACACAATGTTGCACAGTACCTGCCAGAATTCACCGTGAATTCTTTAGTCAAAAATTCCATGTTGAGCAGTGCTTCTCAAAGTTTCAATATTCGCTACCCAATATTTAATCAAAAATTTCATCGCACCCCCTCCCCCCATGCAATAACAATGTATTGAACTCAATAATACTATATTTTGATGCTAAAACTACGATATGACTTTAAACTCTTAAGTGCCACCAGCGTATATAAACGTCTCGCTCAGTCAAAACATTAATTTTCCCGTACGTATATATTCGTCTTTCCGAAGTACAATCTTTTCTGTGCACTGCTATCCATAAAATTATTCTGAAGGCTTTGGAAGGCAATTAATTAACCTGGACAATGTTTGCGAATGATTTACTTATTCCAGATTATTTGCTTCTTTATTCCTAACCACCCCCAATGCATCACATACGTGTTCCTACGTGGAAAATGGTTGGCATTGGGAAGCAAATTGAAAAACTTGTAATCGGCAGTTAAGGGATTAATTATAAACCATACAAATTATCAAGATAAGTGTTAATTTTTGTATATAATTTATGTAAGACAATCCAAATCCCATGGGGTCACTGGTAATTATTAAACTAGTTCATATTTAAATATTGTTAAATTATCAAATGCACACCCATTGTGTAGCAGTAGTACATTTATACGTGTAATATATCAGTGTAAATATGCATTTTATTTTTTATTATGTCAGAATGTAATTTGCTTGTTTTCTTTCAATAAATTAATAATTTTTTTAATTCTTTTGTTTTCCACTTTTCAATATGCTCGTGCCCCCCTCGTAGAGTTGTCATGCCCCTCAAGGGGGGCGTGCGCCCCACAGTTTGAGATACGCTGGTGTAGAGCACATTACTTGCATCCTAAAAGTTGATGAGTATGACTTTTGTTGCTGACATTAAAGTTTTGAATTTCTAGACACTCGGGAAAACAGGGTGACGATATACCATGGATTGTCTCTTGTTTTCTGGGTCATAATGATGAATCCAGGATGCCAAAGTTCAGGCCATCGTACACAAATGGATACGCAGCCAACCAGAATTTTTCTTTATGGAAGGACGGAAGAAATGGACAGAACGATTGAACAAATGTGTAGCTGTTAATGGAGACGATATTGAGAAATGAGTTTATAATATGTAAGAGTGACAAATTTCCTTCATTTTGAAACCTCTGTTATTATTTTACGTTGTCGAAAACTTATTTTATATTATTGGAGATTTTACTTATCAATCCCTCCCTTGTATTTGTTGAAACCGTTTTTCGACAACGGGCAGGAGCTTATGAATGGATACTGCATGTATAAAATTAACACCATGATTCACTGAAGCCACTATGCAGCAATTGAAAAAGAACATTTTAACGAAGAAAGGCACATTTTGGGGAATTTTTAAATTTAAGTGCATAATTCTCACACACACACACACTAATATGCTCTTTATGTTAATCCTTTCTGAGGGAAGAGTAATTATTTCTATCTTATGTATAATTTACTTCATCACATCCAAACATACATAGATATTTATTATAAAAAAGTAAAAACCAAATTTTTCTGTTATTTATTCCAAATAATGATAATATCAATGAATGACGTGAAAACATTAAAATATAATCTATTTACTATTCAAATACTCGCTACAATTCTTAAAAATATTACTCATGTATTAAGTTGAAAAAATACACGAAATATAAATTACATTAATCTGTTTTGTGTGCTCGGTTGATAAATTAGTTGATCATCTGAAGCACTGCGTACACGGGTTTATGCATGTTAAAGCTATCGAAGCTCAAATTTCTCAAGGTGACATGAGGTGGAAGTTTGGAGAGTGATTGAATATTATCGCGTCACACTGTTCAGCTACACAAGGGCTTTGGGCGACGGACCACGTAATTTTGAACCAAAGTCAAGTGACGTGGACGACACCTGAGCTCTCCTAACTATCACACCCCACAAATGGGAGAACGTTTGAGTTCTCGACAGATTTAATGTACATCGCTGCCCTACACGGCGGATCTTTAGTGGTACTGAGCTCGAACTCGTGAAAAGACCAGCCACGATCCGATGTCTTGGCCACTCGTCTACAGAAGCCATGGGAGTTTGGAGAGAGGAGAGTTACAATTCAAATCGTCACTTGTGCATGGCTAAAAAATTATCAGGTATGTCGCTTGTAGCCATTGTGTAGCTTAAAAATGCAACGTTAATAAATACAATTGGGAAAATCGAGAAATCGGACTAAACATTTTGCGATTTGTATTGTTTAAAGAAGTGGACACTTGCAATTGTGTCAAAATGATTGCAGCTATTGTAGATCTACCAAACAGGGATATAAAGAAAGGTTACAGGGGCAAATCGCATTCGACGTGCAATCATGAAACTAGTTCTTTGTAGAGGACATTGATCAAAAGTAGAGTCATGCTGTGTATGCATGGTAGCATGGTTTCTGATTGCAGGTGAGCTGAATGCAAGCAGTTATCAGCAAATGGGGTCAGTCTATGGAGAGCACTGCTTAGTTCGAACAGTTGGCGCAAATTTTTTGGTGAATGGTGCAAACGACACCAGATCTCCATGACAATGCCACCCCAAATATCTCTCGTGAGGCCCAGACAACCTTAAAAAAAATTCGTTGAAAAATGTTGAAACACCCACCTTTCAGTACGGAGTTGTCTCCCTGAAACCTTCCATTCTTTTTTCCACTTTAGAGAGCATTGCGTATCCATTCGGACAAAGATGTGAAGGATGCTATGCAGGACTTCCTCGAGAATTAACCACAATTTTTCTGCAGCGGAGACATAGATCTACGTTTGAAACAATGGGACCTGTGTTACAACGTACAGGGCGATTTATTTTAAATTTTAATAAAGGTATTCTTTTTATTCAACTTGGCAATTCTTATTTGGGCAATTATTATAAAAAGGAATATGAGTTCTACATTTTTCCCAAAAACGATATGAGGAATTTATAAGTATCTTCGAATAGCCGTATCAAAAAGAAAAAAAAATAAATAAAATTATGTAAATTTTCATGGACGTATCGTGCTTTTAGAATTTTTCTGTTTGATATTTAAACACATTTAGCATTGATATAAATTTGAAATATTTTTTAAATCGATACAATTAGAGACGTCTACAAGAAAATGAGAAAAAACTAAGTTAAAAATCTTAGAAATAATATTAACTTTTTGTAGCTCATTACTGTTGTGCGTTTGATTATGACAAGATTACTGTAAAAATGAAACGCATCTGCTACACTTGAATTCAATAAAAAATTTCGATGGGAATTAATGTTGTCGCTTTGTCATGAGGTACACAGTCACAAAATCCTTTACTCATAGCCCTCGTGCACAAGCTCGAAATGCAACATATATAAATAATCAATCATTCAGTCGGAAATTATGTATTGAGAAGATGAGCTGCATTCCAAAATATTTTGCGGTACTAATTTTTTTGTTTTTGTTTTAACAAAAGACCCTTATTCATCAAGCCGTTGATAATTAAAACATAGGATCTAGAAAACAAATTGTATGCCATTTATATTATTCTTGTTATCAAGCTAAACAAATCTTCATAACTAGTGATAATTTAAATTTACCGTCTATCTTTGGATTATTGCTCGAAAAAATATTTTTCCAGTCTAGTGAGAAGTTTATGGTAATCAAAAATTAAGCCAGCAGTTTACTAATGAGCTTCGTTCTCCTCTTTCGTGAAGCAATCAGTAATCGTAAATTGTGTTAGAGTAAATCAGTCATCTAAACAGAAGTGTGTCTAGTTCTAGGAATAAGTAATTTCAAAACAATGCAAAAAAGTTTTACCATAGTTTATTGATTTTTTTTTCATACACTTGAATAGAAAAACTTTGTTGTGTAAAAAAAAAAGACATGAAATTACGAAACTTTAAAATATCAACCTGTCAATTTAGATTTGAAACTCTCTTGAATGCAACATTTATTAAATTCCAAAATATTTGTATGAATACATAATTTATTACGAAGCGGTTTTGAAATATTTCGAATTCAAAGATTTTCTCAGGCTTTTCAAATTTCAAAATATATGTTAGTTTAGTAAAATATTAAATACGATGCTTCAAATAATTCGTTTCAAGATAGTATATGTTCAGTTCTTAATAAAACCCAGAATCTAAAAAATGTGTTAGCTTTCATGAAGCAAATCTCGTTATTTGATTGTATTAACAAACATCACAGTACCAGAGAATTCATTTTTACGTACAGTTTTATTTTTTATTTTCTCGCATTAAATTCAACAAGTAACATCTTGAAGAAAAATCAGTGTCTTATTTAGTATTCTGTACTAAACACGTTTAATAAAGGTATTAATAAAGGGATATGTTTAAGCATTAAATTTAACAATAAAACACGAAACAGCAAGAAAAAAAAATGTCTTCGTATTAGTGTTTAAGAATAAATATGTCCTTTCATACTACAATCTCCCATCATGAGGATTAGAGTGACAGAGAAATGCTTTTAAATTACTAATTTTAAAATAAATATAATAATTTATAAATGAATTTTATAAACAAGTAATATAAAGAATTTTTTTATGTTAATTCCCACTTAGATCAACAAAGAAAAATTCTATTTTAGCTACTCTTTATAAAATAGTTACAATTAACATAAATATGTATATACATATGACAGAATCACAACATTAAGTGATAATTAATTTTTATTAATTATCATTAAAGTATCGTATAGATATCCAAAACAATCATGTATATAAAATTTCAGTTCAATTGAATGCTTTAAAACGTGAGAAAAATACCTTTTCAAGTTTTGACACAAGTCGCCAAAAATGATGCCAACGTGGCTGTATTTGTAATTATTTAAAAAATTAGTTTTAGTAAATTAATATTTATAAATTATAATTTAAAGTATGTATTGTCATCCAAAATATTCATGTATATAAAATTTCAGCTCAATTGAGCGCTTTAAAATTTATTTTATTAACGATTGAAAATTCCACCAAGATAAATAAATAAATATATAGAGAGTGTGAGGTAATAGTGTAGGAGAGAATAATTGAAAAAAATGAATGCGTTAAATAAAAATTAAAGTTAGATGGAAAATCTTTATATTTTTGAAATGAATGACGTGAATCTTAGCTAATACGATGCCAGCAAAAAGGCCTGTGTGTAGGTGAGAAAAACCTCTGATGGAAATGTTAGAATGCATTGGTGTCGAGAAGAGCTTTCGTGATTGGCTGACCAGAACAGTCAGCTATTTTGCTTTAATATGATGATTTGATGGTAGAGCTATTACTTGAATTATTTAGATACAAGCTTAGGGTTATACATAGCAATATATATTTGCTGTTCATAGTTGATATCACTTTAATCATATAGGTTGGATAAATAATATATAATATTTGCTATGGTAGCGTTTTTATTTGAAATCGGTTGTTCTAAAATTACTTTTATTTGGTGAGAAAAGCTGTAAATGCTTTAGTTAAAACCATTTTAACCTACCAGTTAAAAAAGTCAGGCCTGGCCAACACAAATTGTTTCTCAGGCCACTGAACAGATCTTGAATTTAACAGTGGACTACATTTGAGGTAAACATGCTTTTAAAAATGTAATATAATTACAAAATGGTTAAAAAATTACTGTGTATGATAGTATGATTCAATATATTTAAGTCTTAAATCTTAATTAATGATGCATTTGCGTATCCTTTGCTTTATTTAATTTTAATAAATCTTTTATTTTTGTTTGACTGTGCACATTTTAGTTAATCGTCTTAATTGGTTTAGGTAATGAATGCTATGTAAATTTTTTATTGAATCGTCAAAAAAAATGCTTCACAAACACATGTGGATGAAAAAACATTTACTACTAATTGTGTAAAGCTTCTTAAATTGGAATATCTCTGGAATTTAATATAATTATTGCTAAATTTAATTTTAGATGGAGACTTGACATTTGAAAAAAAATTACAATTAATTTTCTATTTAACATTTAATGCTATTTTAAATTTACTTATTATCTCACCCATTCTATCCATTAAAAAAGAATTTTACAGTAAAAAGGATTTTTTGAACAATATTGTAGTATTTATTGTACATTATTAAATTTATACCCTTAAATGATTTTATATAGATCTTGCTTTATTTTCCGATAATTTTAGTTTGAAATTTAACTAATTTTCCATATAAATGCAAGTTTACAGTTTCAAACCAATTGTAATTTTTCTACTTTGTTTAAATAAATCTAATTACGATTGATGTAAAACTGATTTATACAATTCTTAGAGGACCGTGTGAATTTGTGACTGTGGTAATTTCATTGCAAATATTTACCGCATAAAAATCATTTGGGTTGCTCAATTTTATTTTTATTTGTTCTATATTGCAATCCCCAAATGCTTCAGAAATGTCACTAATCTATTATCTTGCATTCTGTGAAATATATTAGAAACTAATAAAAATTCCTTTGTATCAAATATATATCTTATCCTTTCCCGTAATTATAATTATTTGTATATTATTATGTTCGTGTATATAATTTGCAAATTTTATTCAGTGAAGTCCATTAAATTGGGTTTTCCTCTGCAGAAAATGGGTTTCATCTGCGGAAAATTTTGTTTTGAAATTACATTAAAATAAGGTATCAATATTCTGTTATTTTAAATTTATATGCTTGCTATAGATATAAATAAATAATTCAGATCAAATAAATTGTGTTTTACCAATTACAGTGTACATATTTATAAAACATACTATAGTATAAATTTGAGACCGAATTAGAAAGAAATATTTATCAAGTCATTATACCCTTCGATGTTATCCGATGAAATTACTTCTTTTTATAAAAATGAGATATGTTATGTTTATGATACAGTCTGAATGCTAGCTATAGGTGCAGCATAGGCTTGGCATAATTCAATGGGTACTGATGTATAATGGTAGTGTCATTGGATGGAATAATTGTTGTTGCGCTTACCTATCGCGTAAGCTTATTAAATTTTACTGTTTTCGTTTTTGATAAGAGCTTTTTATTTATTTATGTATTATTATTACTAAAGAAATAAAAGCATACACAAGGAGGAACAATAAAATTAAAAGGTAAAACACGAATGAAGGAATTCCCTATACTTTCGCCAGAAATGGCAACTGAAAAGAATAATACAAATTAATAAATTATGTCTCAGGGAACTATTTTTAAATAATTTCTAAGCACAACTACATTTTATCACTGGATAATTAATTATTTTTCATTTCTCTTTATTAATTCTTAAAGTTTACAAAAAAAAAAAAAAGAAAGTTCTTATTAATTTCAGAGGCATTTCCAGCTTCTTGATTTTTACAGATTCTTAATACCCTTTATATTCTTTTTAAAACATAGTTAAAAATAAGAAATAAAATGAGACTGACTCGACCATATTTATAAATGAAAAGGATGAAATTTATAATACACTCATGGACAAAAAAGTTAGCGCACCAAGAAATAGTGCGGGATCGTAAAGAAACTTGGCATGAAGGTACATGTCCGAAAGATATGCAAATGATTAGAAATGCAGCGTGATTGCGCATTACGTATAGCCGGCAGAGAGAGGCAACCAAAGCTTGTTTGAGTGTGCTGAATCATTTGGAAAGGAAGAACTGAGGTACACATGCCATTACGCCGTTTTCCAAGACAATATGAGCAGTGGCGCAGTTTGAGAGAGGAAGAATCATCGGCATGATGGAAGATGGGTGGTCAGCTAGGCGAGTAGCTCGACATTTAGGCCGCTCTGATTGTGTTGTGAGGAGGTTTTGGGACCAGTGGATCCGAGAGATGTCATTTACAGGAAGACCAGGCTCATGACGCCCTTAACCGACCAATCGTCGAGAAGACCGCCACATCGTAAGAAATATTCGTGTGAAGCCAACTGCTTCATCGACCGCCCTCCAGGCACAGGTAGCACCTTCACTAGGGACCCCTGTGTCTTCTCGAACCCCACAAAGGAACCTGGCTGAAGGACATTCGGGATCCTGGCACCCATTACATGTACTGTCCTTGACGCCCACTCATCGACACCTCCGTTTGGAGTGGTGCCACGCACGAGGAAACTGGACTGCAGCAGAATGGAACCAGGTCGTCTTTAGTGATGAATATAGATTCAAACTCAGCAGTGATGATAATCGTGTTCGTGTGTGGATACCCCGTGGTAAACGCCTCAATCCTGCCTTTGCTTTACAGCGGCACAACGCTCCCACAGCTGGTGTGACGGTATGGGGCGCCATTGCCTACAATACACGGTTACCCCAAGTATTAATGCGTGGCACCATGAAAGCCCAGCGATATGTCCATGACATCCTGCATCCACATGTGTTGCCACTCATGCAACGGCTCCAAGGAGTCATTTTTCAACTAGACAATGTTAAACCTCACACTGCGAGGGTGTCACAAGTTTGTCTCCGCACTGTTACTACCCTTCCTTGGTCTGCCCGATCCCCAGATTTGTCTACAATCAAGCNTATCGCCATTGCCTACAATACACGGTTACCCCAAGTATTAATGCGTGGCACCATGAAAGCCCAGCGATATGTCCATGACATCCTGCATCCACATGTGTTGCCACTCATGCAACGGCTCCAAGGAGTCATTTTTCAACTAGACAATGTTAAACCTCACACTGCGAGGGTGTCACAAGTTTGTCTCCGCACTGTTACTACCCTTCCTTGGTCTGCCCGATCCCCAGATTTGTCTACAATCAAGCTTATCTGGGATCATTTGGGACGGCAAGTTGGGCATCCCACAAGTTTGAACGAACTAGAGGCAAGGTTACAGCAAATGGGGAACTAAATGTCTAAAGACATTATACAGAACTTCCATGCCTCAATGTCTGGTCTATCGCATCGTGTCTTTGCGCTAGAGGAGGTTCAACAGGGTATTATATCCTCCGTTCTTTTGCCTTTTTCTCTGAAATAAATGATCCTTTTTCTTTGATTTTCTAATCATTTACTTATATCAAAGTAGTCACTACGTATGTAAAATTCCGTTTCATTTTGACGACTTCTTCTTGATGCGCTAATTTTTTTTGTCCATGTGTGTATATAGAGAGAGATGAAAATCTTTACATATAATTTTACACTTTTTCTTCAGCATTTTGGATCTATGAAGAGGATACTTAACATTTAATAAATTTACTATAACTCCAAGGAATTTAAAACAGTTCTTTTGGGTTAAATGTATATAAAAATTATAACAGGTAAAATTTGTCACACTGTGTAATTGTCAAGTGATTATGCATATCTAGAAAAAGTCACACATCGCGTACATTGACTATATAATTTTAAAACATGTTAAAACAGTGTAGTCTTCTAGAATTTTGGAGTATGAAGATAATCTTACTCCTGACAAAAGGACCAAATTTACAACTCTCTTGAAGATGCATACGTTTTTGTAATTAAAAGGTTGCTGCTGTCGCACAACAGTTGTAGATCGATTGATTTTTGCGGTCACGCTAATAAGAAAAACAAGTAATATAAAAAAAATCGAGTCAATTCCTACTTAGTTAGAAAAGCGTACTGGCGCCATCTGTTGCAGCTAGTTGTAACTTCGACATAAATAATGCAGAATTTAAAATTTAAATTTATTTAAATGTTATTTATTCATTTAAAATTAAAAAATAAAATTTAATAAATGGATTAATATTTGAAAAAAATGTATTGACTTCCAGTGTCAACCCCTACAAGTTTTAAAAAGATGTATTTGTATTTGAATGGATGAATAGAAATTATTTTATTAACGATTGAAAATTTGAACAATAGATACAATTTGAACGATATATATATATATAGGAAGAGAGTGAACTAATAGTAGGAATTCAATAAGTTCTTTGAGAATAACTGAAAAACCACTTGGAAAAAATATCGCATAGCACTGTAAAGTTCTTATACTATGAATTACAGAAAATATTTACAAAATATACTAATTCCTCTCTCATTCCTTTAGTGATGAACTTAGCCCCACAGATCGTTCTGGAGGACGACAATATAAAATCCAATTTTAATTTAATAATATTAACATGAAGCAAAATAGCAATTAATTAATAGAATGTTTGTGTATCCAAGTAAATATATCCCTTTTTCTGTTCACTAAATTCTTCAATAGTAGGAAAAGTTTCTGCATTTTAAATCGTTATGATGTTATTCTAGTCTGAATAGAGCTTATATTCTGCATTAAAATTTTTAGAAAACAATTCTCTTTTCCAGGCAATGAGGGCCTTATTCTCATTTATTTTATTTTGTGATATTTCTACGGTAGCGGAGAGCAAATTCTCCCGCAACAAACGACACGCAGCTACTAATGGGGGCGGCAATTCGAGAAAGTTCTGCAATAATAGGTTCGCTATATTTGTCCTTTCTCTCTGAACGGTGCAATTAGGGTTAAAATATAGGGGAGTGGTTCAAATGCAGAATAGTATGACAAATATACGTGTGGGGACACTTATTTTTGAATGAATCTAGAAGGAATAATATAGAATAGAATTAAAAAAAAAAGAAAGAAAGAAAAATGGGACGAAATAATTTTATGTTTCCTTTTGAACGTCTAAAAAATGTTCTCATTGAAATTCCATGGGTTTTGACCATAATAGAACATTTATTTTATTTATTTATTTATTTTATTTATTTTTTTTTTTGATAATGAAATGCGTCCTGTAATACGCGGATTTCCACAAATGCTAGTTTCGAATATCTTGAATTTCCACCATTCCTTGAATCTATTCAGGAATTCAATCAGCTTCTTATCACTACTTGCTCCGTATTAAAAAAAAATTTCTAAACTTTAAAGCGTTTAAATAATATCTGCATTAGAGAAATGTTAGGATAAAATTATTCCCGATGTTTGCAGCTGACTGAAGCTATCTGTCATGAAAAAAATATTTTTTTTAACATTATATTACGCAATAGTATCATTTCATTTCGTTCAGCAAAATATGATTAAAAACACAATTTTTCAATGAATTCAATTATTGGAAAACTATTGATATCTCATATTTGTCCATATCTGATTCACATTTAAATAAATGAAATTATTGATCTTTGGTTTTCAAGGTCTGGTGCCTGAATATTAATAAATAAACAGTTCAAACAAAAATTTGGTTGAAAAGATAACAGTTTTAATATTTAAATTTCATTCACTAAATGGATTTATTATTTTTTTTTGTGATATCATCAAAATATATTTAATTAAGATCTATTTTTGTTCTTTAATTTAATTTCGTACTAATTGGTTGGTTTGAAATATATTTTGCTTGAAACCACAAACACAATTGATGCACGAACATATGACGATGAACATTAAGATGATATTTTATTTTCAAAGCTTCCACTTCATTTTGAGTCAATTAATGCCAGTTTTGATTTAAGCTGCTATAGCCTTAAAGTATTTGTTTGATATATCTAATCTATATAGATGTACCAATAACCACATGTTTTTTTCATTATTCTTGCACGTGCAAAAATCCGTTAAAAATGTGAAGTATTATAAACTTTTATGCTTGACAAATACAATGTTATGATTCTATGTTCCATTAGAGTGCACTTAATTTCACGAATGAATCAAATCTCATTCATCATATGGTTTTGTGAGATTCGATCTTATTTCAATAGATGGCGACTGCATCGAGATATCTAAATTTACAGCTGCAAATGCTACAATGCAACTCTCTCAACCGTTTTAAAACCAGCAGGCGAGAGGGAAAAACAAAGTATATTCAGAATCTGCTATCATCAGTAATGCAAAGGAACTCGTTTGTATCAGATTGACTCAGAGAAATTTTCTGCGCCATCTAACCTTTAGTAAAATTGAAGAGAATGGATTTTAAAATTATTTTACTTTAATTTCTACATATATTTAAATTGTAAAACTATTGTTGTAAATTAGTTCCTCCACTGATTCGGCGTCAAACAAAATTCAAATGTATTCCATTGCTTTTGACTTTTTTAAAACATGAGAATTTAGGGATATTTCCCTTTTTTAATATTATGCAAATGTGTTTAAGTATGTGTGCATGTATTATAGCTAAGTGATAGTAATCCTCAATATTTTTCAGCTAGTGTTTAGTCATTCAAATGAGGTAGAACTAGAAATGAGGTTTAACTTTTTTATTCATTTATATTTACATGTATTTTAAAAAGTAAAATTACTTTGTTTTGAATTAAAATTATTTTTTTTTACGAAAATTATAATTGTGAAAAAAATATAAAAACTTTTCTAATATATGAATTTATTTTTTGATTTTAGTGCGTGAGTAAATATCATGACATATTTTAAATGTAATCTCTAATGCAACCAAAGTATATTGCTTTTGCAAGAAATAAAATTCAACAAAATACAAACTGGATTTTGAAATTTGCTAAGCACATTTGGTTCCATAACGTTAAAGTATAGAAAATTGCTTTAAAGAATTCGAAGAACAATTTTGTTTTTGTTAGGCTTAGTTGCTCTGACATCAAAACGTTGCAACTAGTCTGATGCCAATCCGGTAAAATGAAGGTTACAAAGAAATTACTTCCAGATTTACAAGTATAAACATAATTACCGTTAGTTTTACATAAAATACAAAAACAGTGAATTACATGTGCCTAAATAAAAAAGTATGAGATTCATCTTAAAAATTAACAGTTATTTGTCAAAATGAAATGTTCTACAATTTTATTACATTTTGTTTGTTTATTAACTCACTTGACTCGTTCAACCGTTAGTTGACAACGAGTTTGAAAAGCTTTTTTTTACAAAAATTATTATAATGAAAAAAATATAGAACACTTTGTAATATATGAATTATTTTTCTGTGATTTTAGTGCTTGAGTAAATAGTATGACTTATTTTAAATACAACCTCTAATATAACCAAAGTGCTTTGCTTTTGCAAGAAATAAAAATCAAAAAATACAAGCCGGATTTTGAAATCTGTACTTGTGTTGGGCGTCAGACATTCATAATCATCATTTTAGTATTTGTTATAATTGTTATATGGCTTAAATATTAATATCCACAATAGTAGAATGATGTAAAGTATCTATTTCTTAAAGTAAACCTTTTAAGAAATAGATATTTCATTCGAACAA
This sequence comes from Trichonephila inaurata madagascariensis, assembly GCA_019973955.1. NCBI lineage: Eukaryota > Metazoa > Arthropoda > Arachnida > Araneae > Nephilidae > Trichonephila > Trichonephila inaurata. Next base: position 212,449 of record BMAV01002565.1, on the reverse strand, counting down.
ATGCGATGACATATTTTTAACTCATTGTCCGTAAGAACAAACGATTCCTTTTCGTTTCTATGGCAACTAGCATTGCCATATCTATAAGAACAGGAACCAAAATAGTAATGTGATACTAAGAAAGTTCTATAAGCATTATTTAATTTCTTTTTTATAAAATAATGTTAGCTGTTATTTAAAAGACTTGTATCATTCAAGCCACATCGATTTTTTTGGTAATTTAAAAGTATTAAACATTTAGTCCTCTCTCACCCATATTTTTTTCTGTATTACGATTTTGGCAACAGTTTAAAAATTTCATGTAAACAAAAGCGTTTTCTTTCCATGTTCTATGTTTTTATATTATTCAAGTATGGTATCTAAGATTGACATTTGACTTCAAAATTTGTCTTCATACTTCAGTTCAAATTTCAATCAGGATTTTAAATCACATTGCTTGAATTTCAACAGCTTGTAAAAAAAATCAAGAAAATGTACGTATATTTCTTACTGTAGAGAAATAATTTTCCGAAATTTGTGTGTGATCAGATATTGGAAATTACGTGAAACTTTTTTCTTTCAGTATAAGCGCCATTATTTTTTTGTTGTTGTTAATTAATATTTTTTGATTATTAATGTGACAGAATAATAAAAGAGATTCAGTATATTTCACTAATGATCAAGATATTCACTTTGTGATATTAAACAACTTATAACATCAACGCCGGAGAAATATATAAATTTTTTTAATATTTCATGATCAATTAATCTAATATTGTTTTTATCGCCAAGTTGGTAACGAGAATCGCCATTACCGAAGTATTTCAAAATTTTTAGTTGCGAGACAAAATAATTTCAAGTAGAGCTATTTATCATATTTCTTTTTACCCCCAAACAAGTGAAGGGTACACGTTCTCTCTTTGTTGAAGAACGATGTGTATTTAGCCTGCATGCATAATTCCTTAACGCATTTCGATTCAAATGATCTACTGAAGGAAATTAAATCTATATATTTTACTGAATTATCTTAATTGTAATTAAACGTGACCGCGGTAGCCGAACGGTCATGGTCGTGAACTCGGGGCAGGTGTCGTTGAATATTGGAGCTACTAAAAACCCGCCATGAAGAGTGGTTGATGCACATTAAAACTATGGTGCTTCCAAGTCATCTTGTTGGTGTGATATGGAGGTTTGAAGAGTGGGGTACTAAGTGTCATAATCGCTATTTGATTCAGGCTCCAATTCATGAGTGAGTGATTGAATATTAACGTCGCTCTGTTCATCTACTCGAGGGCTTTTGGTGACGGACCACGTAATTTTGAACCATGGTCAAGTGACGTGGACGACACATGAGCTAGCACCCTCCTCTTTTAACTTCCACACCACACCAACGAGAGGACGTTTGAGCTCTCGACAGATTTAACGTATATCGTGCCCCAACACGGCGAGTCTTTAGTGGT
>BMAV01002565.1:194478-207073 GCA_019973955.1 Trichonephila inaurata madagascariensis | reverse complement strand
TGTTTTTAATTAATATCTTTCCAAATAGTCTTTACATATGTAATTCATCTGTTTGTGTCTATGTGACTGACTCCTCCAAAGCGACTGGACCGATTTTGATGACATTTTTTGTGGGGGTTCAAGTGGATTCGAAAATGGCTTAGATATACATTTCGGTCCGATATAGCAATTGGTTAAAAAGATATTAATAGAAATTAGTTTTAATAACGAGCTTTTGCCGCGAACTTTGATATGTCTGCATTGTTGTAACACTGTTATTGTTACAACAATGACAAAAGTTGGCGTCGAAAATCAGTTTTCAGCCAAAATGGAATTTCATGTCGTTGCTCTATTGACTGTATTAATTAACTTTGTTTGAAAAAATAAATGCTTTTAACATGTGATTAACTTGAAATATATTTTTAAAATCTCAATTTACACAATGTTTTAAAATTTTCTCATTCAAATTCCTAAACAAAGAAAAAAACTATTTTTCAAGCAGATTGGTACATTTTTTCAACCTTTTCCAACGGTTCCCAGTTAGTTTGAAACAAAATATTGCAAAACTTCAAAAAAATTTGGAATTTTTTCATTAAAAAAAATTATGCTTTCTTTATACATAAAATATTTTTAAAGATGTATTTTTTCCGCCTTGGCGACCCGTAAAAATCCAACGAAAAAAATTGGAAAAATCGCCAAATGCCAGTACTGGTTAATTATGGGAAAGCTACCTCCGAACACACAAGTTTGAGCGCTTACAGCGCATGTGCGGAAAAACAACTTACGGAGAGTGCGTAAGCAGATAAAAGATTTTTCTGTCAGATAAAGATGTTTTCTTTTTAATTGTTTTTTCTTTTGTAATGATTGTGAATAATGAATGTTCCAGTAATTTTCCAAATCCAATTTATTAGTTTGAACTTTAAGAAAGTCTTCATTGTTTCATGTATAAAATAATTAATACGATCTTAGTTTTTAATGATACATCGCAACTGATAGTTTTCTTTTAGAGAAATAATTTACTGAAAAACCTTAAAATATAGGAAAATCCTACCCTGTTTTTATTAAACAGTACTCTTTCCTTTTAAATATTTTTTTATTCAAGGAATGTTAAGAAATTTTTTGGGCCCCCCCCATACTTCTTTTTTCACAGTTACATATATTTAACCGAAAAATCAAACATCCAGATAAAAGCAGTCGTTTCATAGCTAATGGTAGACATTTTTTGATTCATTATTTAACGAAAATTGATATAAATTAATAAATTTTTTTTAAGAATTACAGTTGTATTGTATTTTATTATTTATTACTAAATTTTATTTATTTAATAATAAATTCGTGCATTGTCTTTTTTCTTGAGAACAAAACTGGTTTAGCTTTGTAAATTTTTAATCAAAAATATATATTTGAAAAAAAAAAATCTTATCCCCCGGTGAAAAGAGGGGTTTTTATACTTGAAAAAACCCATACAACACTTGGCTGTACGGAGGGAAAAGAAATCTGTCTGACAAAGTGAAGAAGTGAAAGAAATTTCTGAAAAGGGGATTTAAATGTCATAAATATAGAAATCACAGACATAGCTCAGTAAAACACACGCACAGAGAAATACTGGTGTCCAGAGAGAAAAGGAAAATTTCCATGGGGATAAAATTGTACCCACAGAAAAAGCCCTTACAACGCCTAGTTAAGTGGTGAGAAAACAGACCCACCCGACAGGACAAAGATGTGGAAGAAACTTCGAAAAAGAGTATTTTAATGACATTAATATAGAAATCACAGAAGTGCTGGCACTGAAAGGGAAGGGGAATCTGCCAAGGCATAAAGCTGTACACATAAAGAAGCCCGCGCAACGCCGGGCCATCCAGCTAGTATATATATATATTTTTAAATAATAAAATTTTCTGATACATTTCAATATTTTTCATAGAATACTGTGTTAACTTTTAACCAAAAACTTTTTCAGGTGTCTAAAAAGAGAAGAATCTTACAGAAGAAATTTTTCAATTGATGAATAAATCAGATTGAACTTAATTCAGAACATAGTGATACCTCGGATGATGACAATGCTGAGGACAAAACATACGAATCGCGTATACTGTAAGGAGAATCAAGTTCATATGAGAGGAAATATTTGATATGGAAAAACAATTTTGGATCATTTTTTACCATAAAAGTTTCTTGAACACATTCATTACATTGATTTAGCTGTTGCAAATTCTTCATTTCTGTGCAAACAAGTTGCAATATCAAATAAAATTCCTCTAAAAATCAAAATGGATCGCTTAAAATTTAAGTTAGAGATAGTTGAACCGTTATCAGCCTCTCCACCTACTAACAAAAGTATTTTAACTGATGATGAAGATAACAGTGTTTGTATTCCACTTGCAAAATGATCGAAGCGTTAGAATTCACCTGCTGCACATGCCATAGTTTTCATCCTGGCCATTCCAGAATAAAAGGATTGGCATGTATAGCCATTTTTGATGTCTTGATGACATTTCCAGGCCTCGCAAGTGCAGATTTGAAGACTACGAAAGCAGTTCGAAAATATGTTGTGAAAAATGCAATGGTTATTTATACTTTTCAAAAACAAAACGAGATTTTTACAGTAAATAAATAATGAATTAATAAAAGAGTTAATTATATAAATCAATAATTTTCTTATTTGTAACAATTTTAGTTGAGTTAAGATTGTTTCTTCTATCAACTTAGAGCTAAAAATGTATTACTCGTAAAATTTCACAGGTGACCTGCTTCACAGATAACGCCCAACCAGCACGATCATGCGGGTACAGTCTACGTTTCAGGAGGGGTCCGGGATTTTTTTAATTATTTTTCCCAATGTCATTAGGGTCCATATAGTATTAATAAAATAAAGAATTTAATACTTGAAGATAAAAATAATTCGGGTCTTAAAGGGATATATTTGTGATTATTATATCATCCATTAAAATTTTTTGATAGATTATAATTACAAATTGAAGTAAATATATATAGACTTGTCATTACCTGCCCGCTTTACTGGGTATTTTACGATGTACGACTATATACTGTTTTTCAAGTAGTATTTTCAAGTTAAACCAGCGTTTCTCAAATTTTCAATCATAATTTTCATCACGCCCCCTCCATACAATAACAATGAATTGATTTCAAAAATAACGTACGTTGATACTAAGGCTACAATATGACTTTAATTATTAATCGTACAAATTATCAAGATAGGCATTAAATGTTGTGTTTAATTTTTGTGTATAACAAGCCCATTGAAGTTGGTAGTAATTATTAATCTTTTTCTTACAAAGTACTGAGAAATTAATTATCAAATATATTGTGCTGTACAGATGCATTTATAAGTATAGATTATATCAATTTATTTTACTTTTATTATGTCAGAACGTATTTTGTTTTGATTCCATTCAGTAAATTTGCAATTATTTAATCTTTTATTTTCGACTTTTTGATGTGCTCGCGCCCCCCTTATAAGGTTATCAAGCCCCTCAAGGGGGGTGCGCCCCACAGTTTGAGAAACGCTGAGTTAAACTGTATTCAAGTAAAGACCTAGCATTGAGCTAAATTATAAATATGATGGTTTGAATATAGCTTGTAAAATTATCAATATAATCTATGTTTACATTGAGATAAAAAAATAATAAATAATGAGATTTCCTGATGCAAGAAACTGAAATTAACGGTATCATCGTACAATTGGAAAATATTTATTTATTTATTTATTTTTGAAATATTAGAACAGAATTTTCATTGTTAAAGGAAAACAATCTTAGGTTCTTATGATGTATTAGATCGCATTAGATCTTTCATTTATATATTATTTCTTTTGACTCATACTTCATGAAAACAGTGTTTACTAATTACAATTTTCTCTTACTAGATGCCTTTCTTTCTGAAACCTTGTCTGAAAATACGCAAGAAAAAGAAGAATAAGAAAGTGAAGTCGACTACGTACTTCAAATCTTATCTCGACAAAGAGTCCCCCATTCAAAGTGAACTTACCCTAGCGAGTACTTCGAATAGTGCTGCTTCAAGTGAGATCAAGGAAAATGGTTGTTCTATCGAAGCAAAATTGGAAATCGCGGAATCGCACTCGGAACACGAAGAAAGAAGAGAAACAGAAGAATCAGATGATGAAGCACATTCTTCTGAGAGAGATATTCTAGACATCCTCGACTCAGCCGTGGAACAATTGTCTGATGAAAGAAGTATATCTGATGAAGACAATAGGTATTGTATTATGAGTTCTTCGAGTAGATTTGATGAAGCAAATGGAGATATTCAGTTGAAAAGACTTCTGACACAATCAGTGGATAATCTGGAAACAATGGTTAATGGTGGAAATAAAGAACTTTTCTTAAATAACAGAGAAAAAGAGATGAATGGGAGTTTAATAACGGCTTCTAATCGGGCTGAAGAATCCAAAACTTCTGAAAACAATTATATGAAAGCCGTTCCAGTGGAAATGAAAGATATATTGAAAGGAACAGATGGAAGTAATGTGAACATAATTAAACTGAAACCAAAAGAAGTATGTAATGCCAACATTACTGATTTAGTATGTCTTCCTCAACAAGTAACTGAAATTAAATGCCAAGAACCTACTGCGGTCAAAGAGTGCTCCATCAAGAATAATTTATCCCGTTATATAACAAATCCTAGTGTTGAAAAGTATTATCAGTCTAGTGAAACTGGGAATTACGCTTTAGAAAATTTTGAAAAATTAGACTCTAGCATCGCAAACAATTCCGAACTTTGGAAAAAAGGCTACTTTAAATCTAACACTTCTATAGATGCTGAAAATGAAATTCCAGATACGATAACCTCCGATAATATAATCGATTCAAACAAAGAATGCAACATAAATAGTTATCAATTTTTTGATTCAGAGTTATCAAAAGCTCTTGAAAGATCACTGGGGATTGAACATGTAACATTTAATATTGAAAGCTCTGATAAAGATGAAGAGAAACTGTTTCCAGGTGATTCAATAAAATATTACTCAGATTCAAGCTGTTTAGAAAAAACATCAATGCAAAATAAGAAACAAGACATTATTATGAATCCTTCAGAGAATATTAAGCTTAGGGTTGGCGATAATATTTGTGATTCTTTGACAAAAAAGGAAATTAATGATGATATTAAAATTAAAGTTGATAGCTTGATAAATAACCAAATTCAAAACGATGTAAATACTAAACTAGAGCAGTCTTCTATTTTGGTTGAATGTAGTGGAGATCATATCGTAAATCTTCCAGATTTGCCCGATAAGCAGATATCTTGCAGACTTGCGGAAAATATTGCACAAAATCAATCATTAAATCCTGTAACTGATTACGTTGATTTAAATGGTGAACAAAAAGAACGATCGAATAATAGAAAATCAAACTTACACAGCAAACGCAGACGTTCTCGGAATGTGCTTCTTAATTCTTTAAGCATTAAATTATCTCCTGAAGATGAAAGACACCAAGTTCATCCTATTGGACAACACAATCCGCCATATATTTCTAGTGAGGAATGTATTCAGAAGTCGTGCGAAACAAATCAAATTCATAATTGTACCTCATCAAAGTTTAAAATAAAGTCTAACGATTCTATGAAAGAAGAGATAGTTGAACATGCTTTTGTATGTGAAGATGGGCCATTCAAAATTGAAGAAACTGACTTAAATATAAAATGTAAGAATGAATTCTACGCAAATGAAAGAGAAATAATGGCACCAATATTAAAAGAAAAATTTAGAAATATCAAAAATTCTTTCAGTAATAATAACTTATTTCTTAATGAGAACCAGACAAATGAATTTGATGAAACCGTAGATAAAAATTTAATGGAAACTAGAAATAATTCCTTTTTACAAAAAAATATTGAACTTTCGACTCAGTTAACTCACGGTGAAGAGTTACAACTTTGTGAAATGATAAAAAAGCTTATTAAATTTGTTCGGGTTGAAGTGACTCAGTATATTCAATTAAATTCTGTTAAATCGTATAGCTTGAAAAATTTTATGGAAGAGCTTTTATTTGATTATGCTTTTTATAAGGATGGAATTGATGACGGTGTTCTGGAAAATGGAAAACAATTTACAAATGAATTTTTGAATGGTGATGAAATCAATATACAAGGAAATTGTGAAAGTAACATAAAAATTAAAGAAATTGAAAATCCATTTCATTTAGAGATTACCATTCCACCAATATTTACTAAAGATAATGACATGCATCAAAATTCCGAATACATGGACAATGTTTGTCAATACAACAATGTAGAAAACTTCCAATATTACGATACTTTGGCATATACCGATAGTGAACTACCCTGGCTTGACACCAATTGTTGTGATAGTGAACAACAGATAAATGCATCAAATCTTCAGTCGAAAGGGAGTTCTCTGTCTAGAACTTTCAATGATAACCAGGAACTTGTCCAAAATGAGAATATTATTGATGAATCTTTGCTTTCAACACTGGATGAGAGTTTAGCAATGGAAGAGCTTCTAAAAAGCGAAATTAAAAAGCAAGGTGTCCAAAGTAATTCTTTAATTCTTAGAAAGGACTTGGAAAATGAAGTTTCAATCGACATTTCGGAAAAACGCGAATCTTGTCTCAAAAACGAAAACTTAATGGTCTATAAAATGGAGTGCCATGAGGACAGGAACATCCCGTCCTCTTTAAATGATTCTCAATACTTTATTTATGAAGAAATGGATTCATTTGCAAAATGCGAAAATAACAAAATCTTAAGATCTCCAGCTTCATCAGAAGGAGGTGATATTGGTGATAAAGGAAATGAATCTTACCAATACCCGAAGAACTTATTGACAGAAACATCATTATCATATTGTGAAAGGTGTTCAGAAGAAGATGATGATGATGATATTAATATTCCTGATAAGATGCCATTCTCCAATTTTACAAAGCAAAACGCAGAAAGAAATAATTTAAATAGGCAAGATATTCAAAATGACTTAACTTTTATATTAAGTCCTAGAAAAGAAAATGCTCCAATACAATGCAATATGACTGTATCAAAGGACAAGGAGGGTAATCCCTCTTATGTATTGTCCCCTATATCTGTTCAAGTGACACGCAAAGATATAGAGAGAAAAGAGCACGGTTTTCCAAAAAAGCGAGAAGCTACTTCAAAAACATCAGTTGAAGAACTTCTGGAAACATATCGTCGTCATCGATTATATCTTGCTGAAATGAAAAAAGTAGAAGAACAGCGTTTGAGAAATCTTGAATTGTATAATCACTACAAAGATGAGGCATTGAAACCAATGAAACAACACACTCGAATCATACCAATTCAGCCATCACAGAGTTTTGAGTTTACGCTGAGTGGTCTTGATGACACACCAAAACATTCCAAAAAACGACAAATCAAATCAAAGAAATCAATTGCCCAAACTTATATTTCACCCAGAAGAGCAAGAAAATGCATCTTAAGTAGTCCATCGACTGATAGGGATTTCACCAGCTATCCATCTTCTCTGGGCAGTTCGGTTCATGACTTGGACATCATTGAAGCAAAATCTCCGAAAGGAAACCAAATATCCAGAAAAAAGGACAATTATGTGTTTTCACCAAAACCAAATATATATGACAGTCCAATACGGAAACGAATTTTAACAGAAAGTAAAGCAATACGATCACCTAAGTATCCAATGAGAGTTGGACAAACATCGTCTAAGGAAATGCTTGGACATAAAGTATCTCCACACAAAATCATCGTGAATCGCCCAAAGGTGTACTTTGTTAGACGATCTCCATCTGGACACATTAAAAAGGAAAAAGGTGTTCGATGCTCTATAGAAAATTCTAAAAGCATGGAAGATTATAGAAGATATTTTACTTCCCCAAACAGTGATTATATGGCATCTGATGAATTAAATTCAAAGTTCGACCGAAAATTTAGAAGGTAAGCAATACCTCGATGTAACATGCTTCTAAATTTGATGTTGATCTGTTTAAATTCGCGTAGAGTCGCAATTTTTTTTTCGTAATAGGGTATTGAAATTAATTCGGGCTCATTAATAGTGAATGCCTGTATGAACATTTTAGAAAACATACAAAATTTTCAACTATAGCTTAAAATTTGTTTCTATTTTTTTTTCCTTGAGTCACTTTTTTGGAAATTTGATATTGTTGAATAAATTGTTTTTATAAGTATAAGAACAGTAGTTTATTTCGATTTACAATCATTACATACCACTAATGAAGTGCTGCACAATGTTTTAAAAATGTCAGTTAATAAAAGCGAAGAATTTTTTTAATTAGTAAAATAATAAGTTGAGCAATATTTTTTTTCAAAACTTTTGAAATTTAAATGATTAATTTTTTTTAAAGACACTTCAAAAGACATCGTACTGTGGAATATTTAAAGATGAACAAAAATAGAATCAGATCAATTTCAGATTTATTTTGCATAAAGATATTCAAAAATGTTAATTTTTTTTTATTCTAAGATGGAAGGGGGGATGGGGAAGGAGTTACATAAAATATAAAAAACTTCTACCATAATTTTTCAATTAACTGCAAATATTTATTCGTTTCTTGATATACGAATGTAACTTTTGCTTTCTGACTATGATATATATATATATTCAAGCTATCTAATCTACTTTATTTAAGATATCAGTAAGAGGGGTACTTACGCATTATACTGTCAAAAATTTCGCCAAATCAAAAACGTCGCCAATTCGAGGAAATATCGCCAACTGCTGACATTATTATTAGTGTGTTCGAACATACACGTGAAGGTCACAACTTAAGGTGGTATATGGAGTCACATTTGGCGGTGTGTCTGATGTGACAAAATTGGACGACGGTGTAATACATGAGTACCAAAGAATGCAGCATTTAAAGGACTTAAATCAATAACAATAATCTGTTCCTTAAAAAAAAAAAAAAAAAAAAAAAATGCTAGACAAAATTTCTAACACAATTTCTCAAGCATTTTAAAACATCTAATTATCTTTACGATATCAATAATTGCATATTTAATTAAATTAACCGATTATTTTTTTTTCAAAAATGGATACATGTATTAAGTTTTGTCGACTATGGAAGTTAGTGTAACTGTAGCCAAATTTCAATAAACGAAATACATTATTTGTGGAATATTTCCCCGTTTTGGAGTCCTTTTAGTGGTTTAAATAAAAGTGTTTAGCAGGATTTTTAAAATTATTCCAAAATAATTATATCAATTACAACCTAAGATTATATTCGTTCGCTTCTATTTTACTCGTATATTCTAATACTGAAAACACTTTCGGTTTTCTGCTATAAAATATTTAAAATAAGATGCATAAACACAGGTAATTTAGATAGATTTTACTGCACATATTTCATTTATTACCATTATTCATCATGAAATTGTGAAGTGGCATCTGTATCCTCATAAAAATCAAACAATTTAAAAAAGTTTTAAGGATCGCAAAACAAATTTGGTAGAAAATTTACTAGGTGAAGGATTTTTAATAATTATCCATTTACGAAATAAAAACGAACACGCAAGCGTATATGAGTAAAACATCCAGTTACTATACTCAAGTACATTTTAATCAATGATCTCATTTTAATTTTTTGCAAAAAATTACATCGAAGACAATTGCGGGTATATTTCATCAACATACATCACTAAAATTATTTTGTTAAAATAGATGAATATAGCTCTATAAAACTTTTTCATCGCCTTAGATAATTTGAAAGTAATCATGTGTATTTCCCAACATAACATTCAATGTATATTATTAAAAATACATACAACACACCAGACATTAATTCACACAAAATTAAATGTTTTGAGACTTAAAATAAGCGGTTGGTTGATTTCTGATTGGAAATAATGTCCTTCGAGAGCAATATATGGGGGTAACTAATAACTCTGCAGAAAAACTCGGATATCATCCAGATCTTTATGAGAGAAGGAGCTCACATTTTATTTTAAGGGATCATTTAACAATTATTATTTAAACTGAAATAACCTTATTTAAATTGTTTTAAAGACCTGCTAACGAAATTCAATTACCTTTTAAATATAATCACATGTTTTTAAATGCTCAAACTCACATTCAAATACAATTTCTCCAATGGTTTAAAAAATTAAAAATAATTTTTGAAATTAAATGCTGTTAGTATGTTGAATAAAATAAATAAATGGTACTATGAGTAACTTCGATATATAAAAGAGTTTATTTTTCTCAGTAAATATATCACTTAAGAAGAATATAATTTTAAAAATAAGTTTAGTTTTAACATAACAAACATATATGCTAAGAAACTGTGCAATATGCTCCAAAACTACTAAATGCACTGTCGATAAACCTTGGGAAGCTAAATTTAAACAAGATTGTATTTTAAAAGTTATAGTAAACCATATAATTGCTTGAAAAGAAATAAGGAAAATCTATTTTATGAACGACACAAAAGTAAAAGAATTTATGCAAATTGAAGAAACTTGATAACTCCATGGTGTATTTCAGTTGAAAACAATAGAAAAGAAATGTTTTCAAAATAACACCATTAATAAAAACCAACTCTATTTTTTTATTTCACTGCTTGGGACTTTTTTTTTTCTTTTTGTAAATATTTGTCTAAAAAATTTGTCTAAAAATTCTAAAATATATATAGATGTTATTGGTAATCATATCTGCCGGTTTATTCATAAATAGTTTGACCAATTTCAGAGGATCATAAATTTTTACTGATTCAAGTTATTTACATGGTATTTTCAATGTGGTTTCATCTAGCACAGTACATTTTATTTAAGCGCTTATGCCAAGCTAAAAGAGTTTTTTCGACCATTTTTTGGGTGTATTTTTCCAACTTCCTCTTGTATTGCTTTTTGAAGCCTTTGAAATGCTCTTACTTTACGTCTATTTAATTGTATTTTTAAGTATCCCCATAAAAATTAATCGAAAGGAACACAGACAGTGGATAGTGATAGTCTTTTACCAGGAAGAAGAAAGTTTATTTTTTTATATTTCAGTCATTTTATAGTTGATTTTGCAGTATGATTTGGTGCACAATGATGGTGAAAAACAAAGTTTCCTTGAGAGAAAAGATGCTTATTTTCTCTGATCAAGTTTTTCAAAATTTACTATGATAGTATTTAACATTAATTTTAGACTTCGGTTCTAAAATAAACGGTTTTGATAAGCCTTGAGAGGACATTCCCATTCAAACCGTAACACCTGACGGTCAACCTACCTTTTGTAAAACAGCAGCGTTTACAAAAAGAAAATATATTGTATCTTCGTTTTGACAGTTGTGAATAACAGATGAAACAGTGTTTTGTATATACCTTTGCATAGCATTAAATACAGAGGTCAAGAACGTTTTCTTTGTTTTTCTATGGTCGTAACAGACATTTGATGACAGACAGGAAAATTTACTTTTTTTAAGGCCAATTTTCTTTATCCGACGATAAATTGTCGACTGCTATACCTGTAGTTTTTTTTTTTTTTTTTTTTGCCATACTTCTTTGAGGAAAAGAATTTTCTACAGCGATAATTCTTTTCAACTTATTTTTTTTTCTTTTTCATTAAGGATTTAATTCCGTTCACATTTTTTTCCTGATGCTTTTAATTGCTAGCCATTTTTATTTCTTTTTAAAATTTGGATCGTAATACAATAGAAAAATGTCTTTTTTGATTTTTAAATGCTTTATTTATAACAGAATTCTAACAATCATCCTTCAAAAGCTGTAAAATTTTTTCGAGGATCTAATTTCAGTACTATAATTTACTATCACTAATAAAAATGGTTTGATCAGTAATTTAAATGTTTCATTTTTAAATTAAAACCAGTATAAAACGATAAAAATTCACCATAAATAGTTATATGTTTTTAAAATTGGTCACACTTATTTTGAATCAACCGGTATAAAAACAAAAAATTTTCTTGCTGTTTAATTAAACTGCTTCTAAGGTAACTAAAAAAAAATTAAAGCATTTCATTCAGTTAGCATACTTAACATTTTGCCGCATCTTTTAAAATCAATTAATTATTAACAACTGATAAATGGATAATTAAGGAAATAAATTCAGGGAAATATTTCATTTCTGTTTTTGTTTGAATACACTTCTGATATTCTTCCAGTAATAATTATAATAATTGTCAGAAACATCTTTTCAAATTCATTCTGATATCGAAAAACAAAAATCTGACAAAAATGAATGAAATGCTTTCAACAGATACGCCAAAAGAGGACGAATCACCGGAGATCTGATCTCCTACAGACGGAGTACAGAATGGTTGAAAGATGCTGGGATAGTTGGAAAGGTGATGACAGCTCAGGAAGCGGATAAAGCTTTTAAATGCGCTGCGGGGTAAGTAATTTTTTTTAATAAAACGCATAGTTTTATTTCTTTATATAATTTTGACAAGAGGAACATTACGACATGTCTAAATTAATAAAATTTCAATTCAGTTTCTATTAAGCAGTATAATTTCGTAGTGTCATTTATGGTATTTTACGTTGTTGCAATTACAGAGTGATTTATGGCGATATATTTATGCAATAGTAACAATGATAATGTTATTTTTTTAAAATGGTATGTTAATCAATAAGAAAATAAATGATTAGATTTATTTAATATATA
>BMAV01002565.1:178405-190178 GCA_019973955.1 Trichonephila inaurata madagascariensis | reverse complement strand
ATATATATATATATATATATATGTTTAAATATTCATTCATACTCTTTTTTTTCTAAGTAACAGTTCCGAACGAAGTAGGATACCTTACACAAATATTGTATCACGGAATCTTCGTATTTAATTTTTATTTCCGAGCTCATGGCTTAGTACTTCATAAAAAAGTTCATTCACGAAATATCAGAAACTAACATTCGATTTCTTTTCCAATTAATATCAATATATAAAAGTGTTAACTATATTAATCAACAAGACTTTGGCAGTGACAAATGAAGTATTTGTTATCTCGAGTTCCAAAAGAATAAAAAATAATTCGGATTCCGAATACTTAATTCTCAAGACAAAGTTTATTCTTAACAAAGTGTGAAGAAGTTTCTACGGAGATCCATCTGCGATCCTCCTTTATTACATCTACAAAATTCCCAGGGGAATGTGGGAAACATCCCATTTACGGTCCCCTACCTAATGGTTTCCATGGAAACCTAATTTTGTTCTCCTAACTGTTAACAATACTCGTGGTTTCTTTTTGTTCCTATTTTTCATGTAATTACGTGATTTCGTGAGCATTAAATTAGCGCGAGTCACTTTAAAGTATTTGTTAGGTGCTTAGGAAAAGATTTAGAGGATTATGGAAGGGTGAATAAATTTTATACCTTATCAGGTTTCACGAAGGAATTTTATGTCAAACACGGAAAAATAGGTTTTAATTAAATTGGGTAATGTTAATTATAGTTCTTGATATGAAATTACCAGAGCAAAAAATATCTATTAAATTTAAACAATTAATAAAACATACAGGCCTATAAATTTTTTAGAGTTTTAAAGGGACATGGTATGACAAAAATTACACACACAAATGTTTATGTTAATGATTTTTATAATGTTTTTGTAGCCTCCTATGTGTATGTAGGATGTAAAACAGATTTTGTGCTCGAAATTTCATAAAAAGCTAAGAATTTAATTTTTTAAGGAAAAAAATTTAACTTATGGAGTGATTTCAATATGCTACTCCTCCTTGAAAAAATGACGTACATATATAAAATTTGATTTACAAGTAAGTCAAACTATGTATAACAAAAGCTAGTATGGGTTTTGTGATAATATGATTGGTATTCATGCAAAGTTTCTTTTTATGAATGATTATTAAAAATTCATTAAAAATGTGTTAATTCTATATTAAATTATTTTTTTTAAAAAATAAGTCTTGCTTTGATTGAAAAATGCGTACAAATCTTTGTTTATGTACTATAAGCAACACGTGGAAAAAAATTCAAACTATTAGGAACAATAGAGTAAAAGCATTAGCATTTTAAATGAAGACACACTAGTT
The DNA here is from genome assembly GCA_019973955.1 of Trichonephila inaurata madagascariensis. Taxonomy (NCBI): domain Eukaryota; kingdom Metazoa; phylum Arthropoda; class Arachnida; order Araneae; family Nephilidae; genus Trichonephila; species Trichonephila inaurata. The sequence goes on along the minus strand of BMAV01002565.1, from coordinate 188,851 downwards.
ATTTTATCTTTCTGAGATAAGTTAGTTCAAAATTTTGATTTGCCACTTTGGGATGTGAATAAAAACAAACGTAAATGTTATCACAACTCTGCGTTTTTTAAACTTAGAGCCTTAAAGTTTTGTGAGTTTGTAGAATAGTATATCAAAATAATTTAAGCTAAAAAAATTAGATTTGATTTTTGTCAATTGAATCGTACTGTGTCCCCTTAAGAAATATTACTTTAAGCAAATGGATGAAATAATCGAATTATTTGTGATCACATACACACATTACATACCCATTTGAGAGTATTTTTAATGATTCAAAATTTATAATGAGTAATTTAATATGAGCATGAAATACTGATGAAAATGAATGATATATGTTTAAAGGAGGGATTATATCTTATTCTCTGAAACAAACTACTTAATTCAGTTTTCTTTATTTTTGCATAAAGGCCTGCTCTTAGTTGTAAAAAAATTATAATCTTTCATAGCAATACACACACAACACATGTTTGAAAGGAAAATACAGCTTCTAAGTTTAATACAGCGTTTCTCAAACTGTAGGTGTGCTCGATAACCGTACGAGGGGGGCGCAAGCATATTGAAAATAAAAGGTTTAAAAGATAATTTTTTGGAATGAAGTAAAACAAAATGCTTTCTGACATAATAAAAAGTACACATTTACACTGATATAATTTATGTATATCATCTGGTGATCATCAAAAATAAAAGATTCCACTTCAAACGCTCATTGGCAATCTTGGATCCTATAACCAAATAAAAAAAGACATTTTGTTTTCTATGCTGTAATCCCCCGATGAAAGATTTTTTTATTGCGTTTCTTTTAAGCCCTAAAATACTACTTTTGATTATCATATATTTGACCTTCAAACTTACTGGTATGTTTCACTCCGTCTCTTTTTCTTTTAGGAAAGTTGTAAATAATATTTTTATGTTGCTTTTTTTTCATGTGAATGAGTTTTGTGATATATGGATAAGTTTATTGAGCACTTTAAAGGATTATTTGGTCAAAATGTATTTTCATGAGTATTCTGAAACATATAATGCATAATGAAAAAAGTTTTACACAATTATTTTTTAGAACTGACATCGATATTATTATAATGAATACACTTTTAACATGGAAGCGGTTTTATGAGGCGCAGAGTCAACCCAAGCTCATGAAATCGTTAATTTTGGGAAAACTGTTTATTCGTTAACAGTGACCTTGACATTATTCTCCTATTAGACAGTCTTAATGGGAACTGAAATGAATTTGTCACAAATATGCCTCTTTTTTGAGAGGAGCAAACGCTGTTTTACAATCAAGGTACCTGTTTTGATCGAGTTCCCTGCGTGACCACTTTTGTTCAAAAATATTTTCTATGAACATGCTACACTTACCCTATGAACAACTATGTGGTTTTGATTGCTGTGTTGTACGACTTATTATGGTTGGTAAATGTAAATGAGCAGAATATTAAAAAAATGGGCATCTGTGATCTCTATTGAAGGAAGTTGAAATTGATAAAGCAATTGAAGAACCTGCTGAAATAATGCATATTAATCAAGATAGCAAAAGTAAACAGGAGAAAAGCGATAGACATGAAACGTTTGAGTTGAATTGAAATTTCCAAATGCTGCCTAAAGAATATGAAGAAAACTATGAAGCAATAAATGTAGCACTTCACCTTGTCAAAAAGACACAAGGAAGAAAAAGTTCCAATAGCTATTTGTAGATCATCAAACGACAGCAAAACTACAATAACGTGAACAAAATATGACAGTTTTGCTGGAAAATAACGTTCCTGTATTGTTAGCTAAAAGTGTCTGTGATTTATGCCTTTTATTAAGGTCACGCACATTTGGAACATTTTCTTTAGTTTTATTGGATTTTTTCTCAAATTATCAAAGAAAAATTGAAAAGTTCTTGAAAGACGGTAAGTATATTTTCTCTTAATTAAATTATTCACTGGAATTGTGATTTTTATCTGTAGAGTAAAAATAATTATAAAATAAATTATAGTTTAAAAACAAATTAAAAACATGCTTTTATAGTGAATCGAACTAAAAAGTAAAAAAATATAAATATATATTACCTAAAAGAGTAAAATTTACAAAATTTAGTACTTATCTTGCTAATTTGTACGGTTTATAATTATGATCGTATTGTAGCTTTAGCACCAAAATGCATTATTATTGCATTCAATACATCCCCCCCCGCCCCGCGCCCATAAAAAAAATTATGATTGAAAATTGGGTCACCAGTAGTGAAAGTTTGAGGACCACTGGTTTAACAAATTCGTTATTTTTTGTTGTAGAGTTTTATTAAGTAATTGTTTGGAAGTAAAAGTTTGTTCCACAGCATTGTTTACAAATTTTGCATGCTTCTTTATAATTTTTTTTTCTTTTTGGGGTGGAAAATATGCTAAGAATCTTTTTTTATCAACATTAGTTTCTTTATATGACAAATAAAATCACTACAAAAGCTCAGTTTATATTTGCAAGACGTCATGCTTTTTATCACAGATATCGATACAAATATCAAAACAAGATTCATAAAATGAGCAAAAATACTGAAGTAAATAAAATGTAAATATTATTATTTACATTTAACCTGGTATCATTATTTAGCTGGAAAAGAGAAAATGGTATATTTGGCGTGTTGATTTATAAGCAAATTAAAAACTGTTTTAAAATTCCTAATGATAATTTATTTAAAAAAATATTCTCGGTATCACAGCTGATTTTGATTTCATTTTAATTTACGTTGCACTGGAAAGCAACAAGAGGTCTATTGGCGGAATGCCCAAAGGAACTGAGATCATCCGAAAGGTCTTAAAATAGCGGTACTCAACCTTTTTTTCCGACGGACCACATACATATGACTACTATTTTACGCGGGCCGCAACGTGAGGATTAACGGGGGAGGGGGCGGACGCTAGTATCAAAGACATTTAAAATGCAGAAGTTCATCAAAATATTAATAATTTTGGATTTCATTTTGAGAAACTACAGTAAACTCCATCCAACTCTATTCACAAAAAAAGGTTTAATGTACATTTTTACCCTGTTATAGAGTAATTCCGATTTCCTTCCATTAATGTGTAATCCTAAGTCCCACACCCCAAAATATTTTGTCGCTGTCGCAAAGATTTTTTTAAGAAAGCCAATTTATCTCGTCTTGAAAGAGAAAAGAAGGAAAGGAAAAAAAAAGAGGAGGAGGCATTGAAAGATTTGTGCTTAGTGCTATAGTGATGAGCAAAATTATACGAGCTATTTAATGAGCATTTTCATGACAAATTAAACAAGTTGTTGATCCATGTATGTTTTTTTTCTACGAAACAGTCGCGATCTCCCAAACGTCATGAAATAACACATTCTTTAGATATTTTTCGCTTGGAGGGCATGAGAGTTATTTGAAAATTAGTTTTACCCATAAAATAATCGCTATTCTACCGTTATTTGTTAACACTAACTATTACAATTATAAAAAGAAAAAAAGATATCCTGCAATTCCTACTAGCACTACATCGATACATGGGATTGCTTGATTGATAAAATTTCTTTCTAAATTTTTAATACACTATTCTAAAATAATTGAATTTATTAGTGCAACGGGACATGACCGGGCCACTCAGAAAGGTCCGGTGGGCCACATGTGGCCCCTCGGGCCGCAGGTTGAATATCGCTGGCTTAGAACCACGAACCTGTCCCCCAAAAACAACCCTCCCCGTGTTTAACCAGTATCGAATGAAAATCTTATCTATCGGTGAAGGCTCTTGTAATTTTGATCCACAATCAATTGACGAGGATGGTATTTGAACTGACAAACTCCTTTCTTAACTTCCACTTTGAGAGCCACCAGATTTAACGTTCATCATTTTTTCTACCCGGTGGGTCATTAATGACATTAGTTTTCGAACCTTCTACTCGGCAACGCTGACCACAAGATTTTTGACCATAACCACTCGTCTACAGCCACCAAATCTGAAACCTGACTTCAAAAAATTAGCACCAAATTTAAACACCAGATTTAAAATTGAATCTAAATATATTTAGTTGATTCAGATAAATAACAATGAATAATAATCTGAAATTTTTTAAGCCAAAAGGTAGAGGGAAGTATTATTTTTCAGCATTCAAGACAATGAGCAAAGTTTTCTCTTTAAAATAACTCGTTTTACGTAAATATCCGTTTTTCTTTCATAAAATTCCATCATCAACTGAGCAATTGCAGATCTTTTACATGTTGTCGTAATATATCTCTGAAGTAAAGACAATATTTGATTCAAATGGAAATTTTCTAATATTTTCGTTGAAAATTTCTTTTGATACTGCTGATGATATATCAATGTAATTTTGTAATTATACCCTTCCTTTTCGAATATCATTTTACTAAAATATAGCAAAAAAAGGCATTTTTTTTATTTGAATCAATGAAAAGCTTCTTAATTTTATGTAGAAATTATTTATACACATAATTGCATCCCTCTTTACAATGGAGACGAATAGTATTCTCTTTGTTTTGTGTACGAAATCCATTATTTCATTTTTTCCCTCTCAATACTAAGTACAATAAACTAATAACTTTATGAATGCGTATAGTAATACTAATTACTCCACAGCAATATAAAACTAAAAATAATTTGAAACATTTTTTAATCACGAATTTTCCGATACCGTAACTTCGTATTGGTTTTTAGTTTCCATGACATTTGAAATAATTTAAAAAATTTTAATTAAAAAATAAACAAATAATGTGTCTTCCTGTATTTTTCTATAGAAATGCCACTTGAGAATGTCAAAATCTCACGCTAATATATTCAATAGGAATTCTCTCAATTTAAATTTAACCCAAATTCAGTGGCAGAACAGCCTATGAGGGCCAGAGAATACTAGGCCCATCCCAGTATACGTGGCCATTGGGCGCTGAGGTGCATGAGCAGATGTCCGAATCAGGTGGTCAGTGTGAAGCGAGACCCTCCAAAGCTGAAGTCCCCAAGCAAGCTTGGTGTGCTCATTTATCGACCTACTGCAATTGAGATGAAAGGCTGAGCGAACCTTACCCAGCCCTGGAATAGAACCCAGACCTGTGGTGTGGAAGTGCGATACGCTAATATTCGATCTTTCAATTTAAATTTAGTTTTACATATATTAAACAAAAAGCTGGTGTAAATGTTTGTGGAATCTGATATTATGAAGTAGAATGCGAGCGCGAATCGTATTTTGAACTTAAGATATCCGACTACGTTCGGAACCGTGATTTTGAAAAAGCGCATGAATGAATAACTTTCATGATATTTAGTGTCACTTAGATTATAAAATTGTTTTAAGGACGTTTTGACAAAAAAAATTATTTAAATACACTATTTTGGTAAAAAACTAATTTAGAATAATCTTTTTTTTTTTCAAAATGCTCTCCTTTTATAAAAAAATGCTTTTAAAATAATAATAGTTCGCTTATATAAAATAAAGACTTCTCCAGAGAGTCTGAAATAGGATTTTTGAAATATTCACATTATTTTCAGAGTTGCAACCAATTGAAATAATTATCGGCGTTTTTTTTCTTAAAATTGGTCTCCTCTGTTGTCGTAAAATGTTGATAAACCAACTTCTAAGTTATATATTTCAAAAATTCTAGTTGAACCTCTGTAGAGAGGTCTGAGCTATATACAGGCAAAATATTATTATAATAGAGGAATTTTTCGCAAATGGAAAATAGTTCTGTCATGCTATGTTATTTTTTTTCAAAATATTGTACTTAAATTATTTTTTTTATTGTAGTACGATTCTTAAAACAATTTTACTTACATTTTCTAATCTAAGTGACACTAAATATCATAAATATTTTCCATTTGAATGCTTTTGCAAAATCACGGTTCAAAACGTAGTCGGATACCTTAAACACTATTTCGCTTGTAAAGTCTTTATTACTTTCTTAATTACTTCTCAAATCAATCAACTACTACACATCATTTATCTTTATTAACACATTTCTCTTGATTAAATACAACAATCAAATAACGATGAAACTACAATGTCCGCCGTGTTATTACACTCTCAAGAAATGTTATTCTTCTCTTTTACACCAGACCAAGCCAGCGCGTCGATCTCACCGAAAGACTTCCATTTAATTCGGCCCAACAACAGCTCAGCACTTCCCACCTCCGAAAACAACAAGGGACCGTCTCGCTTCCCTGACCGTACTCTCCAGGGTCAAAAACCCCCCCTCCCTCAAAAACACTGTAACCCCTCCGAAATAGAAGCCGATTTACGCCAACATTCCATAATCCTCGCCAACAACAGTTTCAAACACTATATCGCTAAAGTTATATTGTAATAACCAGTACTTTACAGAAATTTTGAGTTTTACTAACAGACAGAAAAGAAATATACACTTATAAACGTTACTGATAACAGGCACCAGACATATTCACGGTTGATCATCGTTCATCCAAGTAGTGTATATTACGTCACAAGTTTGTCATAAAGTCTCAAGTAATAATTCTATGTTCCTCTTTTTATCCTTCCTGGACGTGTTGAGATGATTGAAAGCTCTACCAGCCGCTTCTTTATTAGCCTTTGATCCATGAATAGGATACAGAGGAAACAAAATCAAGTGAATATTTAGCGCCATGTGCTGAAGATTATATTGGATCTTTTTCTAAGAATATTGATATAAAAGAACAAATGAACTTATTTTAGAAAGGATTACGTTCGAAGCCCTAATTTTTCAAAAAGCAAATAAATGAATACTTTTTTTGTAGTTAGTGTCACTTTATTTAGAATAATTATACAAAATTTATTTTAAGAACATTAATATAGTAAAATATTATTTTAATGCAATTTTTGGGGGGAGATAAAGAAAGAATGACCTATTTTTAAAACATTCTTCTTTTAAGAAAAATGCTTCTATAATAATAATATTTTACCATACAGCTAAAATATCTACACAGAGCCTGACTTAGGTTGTTGAAATGGATAATTTAAATTGAGATTTATTCATATTTTAATACATCACATTAGAGAAATTTAAGCAAAAACGCTGGTTGTCAATTCAGTTGATATTAACTATAAGTAATGTTAATTTTTCAAAAATTCTTATTCATTCTCTGTACAGAAGTCGTACCTAAGTATAGACGCAGTATTGCTGTTATATTAAATTTTTGATTTCTGAATTATTACATTTTCGAAATAAAATATTTTCCAATACTTTTTTTTACCGAGGTCGTAGAATTTAATATTAAGCATATAGTAAAAGTACTACTATATATATATATATATATATAATGTTAAATTAATTTAATATTATTTTTTGTTTTGAAATGATTTTTATTGTTATAATGTATCGTAAAATCCGTCGTTTAACGAGCACTTTTAACACGAAAAATAAGATCAAAGCTTCAAAGTGCGCGTTATACGCCAGGTATATAAAAACGATAGTTTTAAAAATAATAAAAGAAATGAGCATAATTTTTTTTTACTTCTATATGTATCGAAATATTGTTTATTTAAAAGAAATGAGAGAGAGAGACTTGCCTGATGAAATAAAAGAGTTGTAGCTGTAGAAGAAAATTATTTTGATTCAGAATTAATACCTGGAATAAATTACTCAAAAACATAAGAACAATGTATACTAATGTTTCATATTTCTTGGTAAAAAAAGGGTGCGGGTTATATGGCAAATATACCTTAACATTTAAAAATTAAGCTTGAAAGTATGGGTGCGTGTTATACACCTGTGCGCGCTATACGCTGGATTTTACGGTATATTGAACTTTCTAGGCGCGCTACAATCTAAATTAATATTTTCAATGTTTAGCAAATAAATTTTAAAGTATATTTGCATTTATTTCCCTTCTGCCACTTTAGTTACTGTTTGAAGAGTATTAAACAATTTTTAGTTACTTTTTTTTTAAAAAAAATAATAAATTATTTTTATTAGGAAGATATTCCATGAACAATTATTTTACTCAAACTTCCAATTAGCTGTCTGAGAAAAGACTACATAATGCGATAGACATACGATAGAAAATAAAGATACGATTTTATACTTTTTATTCAGTCTCTACGAATGAAGACAAATTTCCTTTATTTTTGATTTCCTTATGACAATTTCCACGTAATAGGTTTGTTTTAGTAGTATTATGAAAAACCATATGTATATCCACATTTAAATATGACAAGCATGTTGCTTCTCGTGTATTATTTATATCATTTGATATAATATATTTGCATTAGTAGATAAATATGCACATCTTTTTGCATTTTTACACAAGTAGATTTGGCAAATTCATTACTTGCTTTGTGGGGCATTTATTTGTTCACATTCATATAGTATTCCTTTTTTTATATTTTCAGACACCTCTTATAGGAGTTTTTTTTTATTATTTTTTTTCAATATTGAATGTCTTAATAACTGAAGATGCATAAAGAAATAATTCCTGAACTGAATGAACTCAGTGGCACAACAGCCCACGAGGGCCAAGGCCTACTATGCCTATTTCAGTTTACGTGACCTTATGCGCTTGGGTGCATGCGCAGAAGTTTCGGTCAAGTGGTCAGCTTGACGCGAAACACCCACTGAAAGGATGAAAGGCTGAGTTGACCTTACCCAGCCCTGGATAAAATAATTGCTAGTAGAGTAGAATCATTTTATCTCAATAGAAATTTTTAAAAAAAAACTGGAGAAAAATATGTTTTAAAGTAAAATATATACAATACGCAATGATAAATAACTCATTAGCTTGAATATAACGTAATATTATTTGGAAAATAGTAGGTGGGAGGTGCAAGCTTTGAAAGGACTCAACACCACATTAAATAGTTTACCATTTTATAACATATGACTTATCACAGGAAACAATATTCTAATTAAAGAATTATTACACATTTCATAATCATTTACGGGATTACTAGAATTTATTAATTTTGGGGGTAAATACAGTCATTTTAAGAAACTTATAAAAAATATACAGTTGCATTAATACAATCGACGTAGAGGAACCCTATTTTTGCTTTCTTCACCGTTAATTAATTTCCACAAATGAAGACCTTGACTCGGTGTTGTCACTTTATGATAGAAATGAGAATTGGATTTTGTCTGATGGTAAGAGAATTATATCCAATACTGGGCCAACTCCAATACTGTGAAAGACAATATTGGAGAGGGCTATTCTAAAAATCTATAACAACTCTTCACGTCTCATCCTTCACATGGTGGCAGACACTGGTCAAATCTCATGCTTGGGATCCTTTGATGTTATTTGCACCCCTTACCTATTAGGAGCTCTTTTCCAGGGAAAAGTGGAAAATTAAAACCACTTAGTCTGTCTCCACCATCTAACTACTGGTATCGAGACAATCGACCTGATGATTATTTAAAGGGCAACGGATATGCAATTACGTGGTGCCTTAGGGTTAAGCCCTAGTAACCACTCAGCAGAAAAATGGAAAAAAGAGAAGAGAGAATTAGTTTAATAGTAGTTATCTGATACTTGACTGCAACATGCAAAATCAAACCACATACTCGTTTTCTCAGTTGTCATCTTAGATCTTTGATATATACTGATGGTGCCCAGAGCTATTTAGTCTGCTCCAAGTGTACTATTGAGCTTGCTTACACATAACAAATCCTACAGGGCCTAGAACTTTCTGAACAGAATCTTTCAGCCAATCCATTATTGGTTTTGAATTAACATAGGACAGGGGTGGGCCAACTTTTCCATAGTATGGGCTACTTCTAATGTTTCTAGGTTGTTGAAATCCACCCAGTGGTATGGTTGTGATCATTCTGTATTAAAATTGTATGTTTTCTTCTTTTAACATTTATTTTTGACATTTTACACCTCTTTTAAAATATAACAGATTTCTATTTTTACTACAAAAACACAAGAAACATAAAAAACATTAAAATTGCAAAGTTGAATGCTTGGACAACCATGAACGATTGTTAAACCGTGGAGCACGGACGTATTCAATGCAGCGAGCAGAGAAAATACATCAGACGATGAATCTAAAAACGGACGGATGTATTTAAATTGATCGTTGTCGAGTCCCTTCGAATTCTGCAGTGCTCCAATCCTCACAGATCAACACAAAAACCCAATTTAGTGGCACCGCAAGGTATGGGATAATGTCTTAGTAGCCAATCCCATGCTATCGTGGGATGAGCTGATCAACATTTATTCTCCCTTTCAGTTGATGTGTGTGCGGGGAAAAAATTCATTTATACGACTGGCATCGTAGTGATCGCTTTTTTCCTCAGTAGCAGTGGGCGTATTAAGCGTCTCTCATCCTGCGCTTCCAGTGAAGGTGCATATAGCATCTACATTCTTATGGAATCATTTGCCTTAATAAAGACATTCGCATCGATTTTGAAAAACCAATTCTCAAATCCAATCTAGCTGGGGTCGATGTTCCATAAATATGCTTCTTTTAGTATGCGCGCCTTATGTC